>JAVSCE010004615.1:0-87703 GCA_032199065.1 Smutsia gigantea | reverse complement strand
ACAAAGGAAAACCCATCAGACTATCATCAGACTTCTCAACAGAAACCTTACAGGCCAGAAGAGAATGGCATGATATATTTAACGCTATGAAACAGAAGGGCCTTGAACCAAGAATATTGTATCCAGCACGATTATCATTTAAATATGATGGAGGGATTAAACAATTTCCAGATAAACGAAAGTTAAGAGAGTTTGCCTCTCATAAACTACCACTACAGGATATCTTAAATGGACTGCTCTAGAGGGAAGCACACCTAAGGCTAAAAAGATGTCACCAGAGAAAAAAAAATCAAAGCAAAGAAAGCAGACCATCCAAATACCAACTAAAGGCAAAGAATAAAACACCTATTATAGAAAGAATGGAGGAGGAGGAGTAAGAAGGGAGAGAAAGAAAGAGACATCAGACTGTGTTTACAATAACTTAACAAGAAAGTTAAGTTAGATTGTTAGACAGTAAAGAAGCAACCCTTGAACCCTTGGTAACCATGAATCTAAAGCGAGCAATGGCAATAAGTACATACCTATCAATAATCACCCTAAATGTAAATGGACTGAATGCACCAATCAAAAGACACAGAGTAACAGAATGGATAAAAAAGCAAGACCCATCTATATGCTGCCTACAAGAAACTCACCTCAAATCCAAAGATATACACAGACTAAAAGTGAAGGGATGGAAAAAGATATTTCATGCAAACAACAAAGAGAAAAAAGCAGGTGTTGCAGTACTTGTATCAGACAAAATAGACTTCAAAACGAAGAAGGTAGCAAAAGATAAAGAAGGACGTTACATAATGATAAAGGGGTCAGTCCAACAAGAAGATATAACCATTATAAATATATATGCACCCAACACAGGAGCGCCAGCATATGTGAGACAAATACTAACAGAATTAAAGGAGGAAATAGACAGCAATGCATTCATCTTAGGAGACTTCAACACACCACTCACTCCAGAGGACAGATCAACCAGACAGAAAATAAGTAAACACAGAGGCACTGAACAACACACTAGAACAGATGGACCTAACAGACATCTACAGAACTCTACACCCAAAAGCAACAGGATACACATTCTTCTCAAGTGCACATGGAACATTTTCCAGAATAGACCACATACTAGGCCACAAAAAGAACCTCAGTAATTTCAAAAATATTGAAATCCTACCAACCAACTTCTCAGATCACCAAGGTATAAAACTAGAAATAAATTTTAGAAAGAAATCAAAAAGGCTCACAAATACATGGAGACTTAACAACACTCTCCTAATTAATCAATGGGTTAACGACCAAATCAAAACAGAAATCAAAGAATATATGGAGACTAATGACAACAACAACACAAAGCCACAACTTCTGTGGGACGCAGCAAAGGCAGTTCTAAGAGGAAAGTATATTGCAATCCAGGCCTATTTAAAGAAGGAAGAACATTCCCAAATGAATAGTCTAAAGACACAATTACTGAAATTGGAAAAAGAAGAACAAATGAGGCCCAAAGTCACCAGAAGGAGGGACATAATAAAGATTAGAGAAGAAATAAATAAAATTGAGAAGAATAAACAATAGAAAAAATCAATGAAACCAAGAGCTGGTTCTTTGAAAAAATAAACAAAATAGATAAACCCCTAGCCAGACTCATTAAGAGAAAAAGAGAATCTACACACATAAACACAATCAGAAATGAGAAAGGAAAAATCACGACGGACCCCACAGAAATACAAAGAATCGTAAGAGAATATTATGAGAATCTATATGCTAACAAGCTGGAAAACCTAGAAGAAATGGACAACTTCTTAGAAAAATACAACCTTCAAGACTGACCAAGCAAGAAACAGAAAAACTAAACAGACCAATCACCAGCAACAAAATTGAATCGGTAATCAAAAAACTACCCAAGAACGAAACCCCCGGACCTGATGGATTCACCTCTGAATTCTACCAGACATATAGAGAAGAAATAACACCCATTCTCCTTAAAGTTTTCCAAAAAATAGAAGAGGAGGGAATACTTCCAAACTCATTCTATGAAGCTAGCATCACTCTAATACCAAAACCGGGCAAAGACCTCACCAGAAAAGAAAATTACAGACCAATATCCCTGATGAACGTAGATGCAAAAATACTCAACAAAATATTAGCAAATCGAATTAAAAAATACATCAAGAGGATCATACACCATGATCAGGTGGGATTCATCTCAGGGATGAAAGGATGGTACAACATTCGAAAATCCATCAACATCATCCACCACATCAACAAAAAGAAGAACAAAAACCACATAATCATCTCCATAGATGCTGAAAAAGCATTTGACAAAATTCTGCATCCATTCCTGATTAAAACTCTCAACAAAATGGGTATAGAGGGCAAGTACCTCAACATCATAAAGGCTATATATGACAAACCCACAGCTAACATCATACTTAACGGCGAGACACTGAAAGCTTTTCATCTAAGATCGGGAACAAGACAAGGATGCCCACTCTCTCCACTGTTATTCAACATAGTACTGGAGGTCCTAGCCACAGCAATCAGACAAAACAAAGACATACAAGGCATCCAGATTGGTAAAGAAGAAGTCAGATTGTCACTATTTGCTGATGACATGATACTGTACATAAAAAACCCTAAAGACTCCATTCCAAAACTACTAGAATATCTGAATTCAGCAAAGTTGCAGAAGACAAAATTAACACACAGAAATCTGTTGCTTTCCTATACACTAATGATGAACTAACAGAAAGAGAAATCAGAAAAACAATTCCATTCACAATTGCATCAAAAGAATAAAATACCTAGGAATAAACCTAACGAAGGAAGTGAAAGACCTGTACTCTGAAAACTACAAGACACTCCTAAGAGAAATTAAAGAGGACACTAACAAATGGAAATGCATCCCATGCTCTTGGCTAGGAAGAATAAATATTGTCAAAATGGCTATACTACCTAAAGCAATCTACAGATTCAATGCAATCCCTATCAAACTACCAACAGCTTTCTTCAATGAACTGGAACAAATCATTCTAAAATTCATATGGAACCACAAAAGACCCCGAATAGCCAAAGCAATCCTGAGAAGGAGGAATAAAACAGGGGGAATTACGCTCCCTGACTTCAAGCTCTACTACAAAGCCACAGTAATCAAGACAATTTGGTATTGGCACAAAAACAGACCCACAGACCAGTGGAACAGAATAGAAAATCCAAACATTAACCCAAACATATACAGTCAATTAATATTTGATAAAAGTGCCTTGGATATACAATGGGGAGATGACAGCCTCTTCAGCAGCTGGTGTTGGAAAAACTGGACAGCTGCATGTAAGAGAATGAAACTGGACTACTGCCTAGCCCCATACACAAAGGTAAACTCAAGGTGGATCAAAGACTTGAATGTAAGTCATGGAACGATAAAACTCTTAGAAAAAAACATGGGTGGAGATCTCTTGGACATAAACATGAGCAACTTCTTCATGAACATATCTCCCCGGGCAAGGGAAACAAAAGCAAAAATGAACAAGTGGGACTATATCAAGCTGCAAAGCTTCTGTACAGCAAAGGACACCATCAGTAGAACAAAAAGACATCCTACAGTATGGGAGAATATATTCATAAAAACGTATCTGATAAAGGGTTGACATCCAAAATATATAAAGAACTCATGCACCTTAACAAACAGAAAGCAAATAATCCAATTAAGAAATGGGCAGAGGACATGAATAGACACTTCTCAAAGAAGAAATTCAGATGGCCAACAGGCACATGAAAAGATGCTCCACATCGCTAATCATCAGAGAAATGCAGATTAAAACCACAATGAGATATCACCTCACACCAGTGAGGATGGCCAACATCCAAAACACAAACAACAACAAATGTTGGCGAGGATGTGGAGAAAAGGGAACCCTCCTACACTGCTGGTGGGAATGCAAATTAGTTCAACCATTGTGGAAAGCAGTATGGAGGTTCCTCAAAAAACTCAAAATAGAAATACCATTTGCCCCAGGAATTCCACTCCTAGGAATTTACCCTAAGAATGCAGCAGCCCAATTTGAAAAGGACAGATGCACCCCTATGTTTATTGCAGCACTATTTACAATAGCCAAGAAATGGAAGCAACCTAAGTGTCCATCAGTAGATGAATGGATAAACAAGATGTGGTACATATACACAATGGAATATTATTCAGCCATAAGAAGAAAACAAATCCTACCATTTGCAACAACATGGATGGAGCTAGAGGGTATTATGCTCAGTGAAATAAGCCAAGCCGAAAAAGACAAGTATCAAATGATTTCACTCATATGTGGAGTATAAGAACAAAGAAAAAAACTGAAGGACCAAAACAGCAGCAGACTCACAGAACCCAAGAACGGACTAATAGTTACCAAAGGGAAAGGGACTGGGGAAAATGGGCGGGAAGGGAGGGATAAGAGGGAAAAAGGGGCATTACGATTAGCAGATGTAATGTTGGGGGGGCACGGGGAGGGCAGTACAACTCAGAGAAGACAAGTAGTGATTCTACAGCATCTCACTACGCTGATGGACAGTGACTGTAATGGGGTTGGTGGGGGGGACCTGATGAAGGGGTAGTTTAATAATCGTAATATTGCACATGTAATTGTAAATTAATTATAATAAAATAAATTATATTAAAAAAAAGAAATTCCATATCTGAAATGAAACATACAATAGAGGGATTTAAAAGCAGATTAGATGTAGTAGAAGAGATGGTAAATGGAATAGAAATTAGAGAAGAGGAATACAAAGAAGGTGAGGCACAGAGAGAAAAAGGGATCTCTAAGAATGAAAGAATATTGAGAGAACTGTGTGACCAATCCAAACGCAACAATATTCGCATTATAGGGGTACCAGAAGAAGAAGACAGAGAAAAAGGGATAGAAAGTATCTTTGAGGAGGTAATTTCTAAAAACTTCCCCAATCTGGGGAAGGAGATAGTCTCTCAGAGCATGGAGGTGCACAGATCTCCCAACACAAGGGACCCAAGGAAGACAATGTCAAGACATATAATAATTAAAATGGCAAAGATCACGGATAAAGGCAGACTTTTTAAAAAGCAGCTAGAGAGAGAAAAAAGATCACCTACAAAGGAAAACCCATCAGGCTATCGTCAGATTTTGCAACAGAAACCTTAAAAGCTAGAAGGGAGTGGAATGGTATATTTAAAGCAATGAAACGGAAGGGCTTCGAAGCAAGAATACTCTACCTGGCAAGGTTAACTTTTAAATTTGAAGGAGGGATTAAACGATTTTTAGATAAACAAAAGCTGAGAGAATTTACCTCCAACAAACCACCTCTACAGTGCATTTTGGAGGGACTGCTATAGATGGAAGTATTCCTAAGGCTAAACAAATGTCACCAGGGGAAATAAAACCACAGCAAAATAGAACAATTAATTACTAAGCAGATGCAAAATCAAATCAACTACACCCAAAGTCAATCAAGGGATAGACAAAGAATACAGAATATGATACCTAACATATAAAGAATGGAGGAGGAAGAAAAAGGAGGAAGGAAAAAGAACCTTTAGGTTGTGTTTATAATAGCATATGAAGTGAGTTAAATTAGACTGTTAGATAGTAAGGAAATTACCCTTGAACCTTTGGTAACCACGAATCTAAAGCCTGCAATGGCAATAGTGCATACCTATCAATGATCAACCCAAATGTAAATGATCTGAATGCACCAATCAAAATGACATAGAGTCACTGAATGGATAAAAAAAAAAAGACCCATCTATACGCTGCCTACAAGAGACTCACGTCAAACCCAAATACATACACAGACTGAAAGTAAAGGGATAGAAAAAGATATTTCATGAAACTAATAGGGAGAAAAAAGCAGGAATTGCAGTACTTGTATCAGACAAAATAGACTTCAAAACAAAGTAACAAGAGACAAAGAAGGACATTACATAACGATAAAGGGGTCAGTTCAATAAGAGTATATAGCCATTATAAATATCTAGGCACCAAACACAGGGGCAACTAATTATGTGAAACAACTACTAACAGAATTAAAGGGGGAAATAGAATGCAATGCATTCATTTTAGGAGACTTCAACACACCACTCACTCAAAAGGACAGATCAACCAGACAGAATATAAGTAAAGAGACAGAGGCACTGAATAACGTATTAGAACAGACGGACCTAACGGACATCACAGAACACTTCATCCAAAAGCAATAGAATACATATTCTTCTCAAGTGCACATGGAACATTTTCAAGAATAGATCATACACAAGGCCACAAAAAGAGCCTGAGTAAATTCAAAAAGATTGAAATTATACAAACCAGCTTCTCAGATCACAAAGGTATGAAACTAGAAATAAATTACACAAAGAAAACAAAAAAGCCCACAAACACATGGAGGCTTAATAACATGACCCTAAATAATCAATGGACCAATGACCAAATAAAAACAGAGATCAAGCAATATATGGAGACAAATGACAACAATAATTGAACACCGCAAAATCTGTGGGACGCAGTGAAGGCCATGCTAAGAGGAAAGTATGTTGCAATACAGGCCTACCTCAGGAAAGAACAATCCCAAATGAACAGTCTAAACTCACAATTAATGAAACTAGAAGAGGAAAAACAAATAAGGCCCAAAGTCAGTAGAAGGAGGGACATAATAAAGATTAGAGCAGAAATAAATAAAATCGAGAATAACACAATAGAAAGAATCAGTGAAAGCAAGAGCTGGTTCTTTGAGAAAGTATACAAAATAGATAAACCCCTAGCCAGACTTATCAAGAAAAAAAGAGTCTACACACATAAACTGAATCAGAAATGAGAAAGGAAAAATCACTATGGACACCACAGAAATACAAAGAATTATGAGAGAATACTATGAAAAATTATATGCTAACAAACTGGATAACCTAGAAGAAATGGAAAACTTTCTAGAAAAATACAACCTTCCAAGGCTGACCAAGCAAGAAACAGAAAAACTAAACAGACCAATCACCAGTGACGAAATCGAATTGGTAATCAAAAAACTATCTAAGAACAAAACACCTGGACCAGATGGTTTCACTGCTGAATTTTATCAAACATTTAGTGAAGACCTAATACTCTTCCTCCTTAAGGTTTTCCAAAAAGTAGAAGAGAAGGGAATACTCCCAAACTCTTTCTACGAGGCCAACATCACTCTAATACCAAAACCAGGCAAAGACACCACAAAAAAGAAAATTACAGACCAATATTCCTGATGAACATAGATACAAAAATACTCAAAAAAATATTAGCAAATCGAATTTAAAAGTACATCAAAAAGATCATCCATCATGAAAGTTGGATTCATCCCAGGGATGCAAGGATGGTACAACATTTGAAAATCCATCAACATCATCCACTACATCAACAAAAAGGACAAAAACCACATGATTATCTCCATAGATGCTGAAAAAGCATTCAACAAAATTCAACATCCGATCATGATAAAAACTCTCAACAAAATGGGTATAGAGGGCAAGTACCTCAACATAATAAAGGCCATAAAATGACAAACCCACAGCCAACATTATACTTAACAGTGAGAAGCTGAAAGCTTTTCCTTTGAGATTGGGAACAAGACAAGGATGCCCACTCTCCCCACTTTTATTCAACATAGTTCTGGAGGTCCTAGCCATGGCAATCAGACAACACAAAGAAATAAAAGTCATCCAGATCGGTAAGGAAGAATTCAAACTGTCCCTGTTTGCAGATGACATGATAATGTACATAAAAACCCTAAAGAATCTACCCCAAACTACTAGATCTAATATCTGAATTCAGCAAAGTTGCAGGATACAAAATTAATTCACAGAAATCTGTTGCATTCCTACACACTAATGATGAAATAGCAGAAAGAGAAATAAGGAAAACAATTTCATTCACAATCGCATCAAAAAGAATAAAATACCTAGGAAAAAACCTAATCAAGGAAGTGAAAGACCTATACTCTGAAAGCTACAAGACACTCATGAGAGAAATTAAAGAAGATACCAACAAATGGAAACACAGCCTGTGCTCATGGATAGGAAGAATTAATATTGTCAAAATGGCCATCCTGCCTAAAGCAATCTACAGATTCAATGCAATTCCTATCAAAATACCAACAGCATTCTTCAATGAACTAGAGAAAATCATTCTAAAATTCATATGGAACCACAGAAGACCCCGAACAGCCAAAGCAATCCTGAGAAGGAAGAACACAGCACGGGAATTACGCTTCCTGACTTCAAGCTCTACTACAAAGCCACAGTAATCAAGACAATTTGGTACTGGCACAAGAACTGACCCATAGACCAGTGGAACAGAATAAAGAGTCCAGATAGTACCCCAAACATATATGGTCAATTAATATATGATAAAGGAGCCATGGATATACAATGGGGAAATGACAGCCTCTTCAACAGCTGGTGCTGGCAAAACTGGACAGCTACATGTAAGAGAATGAAACTGGATTATTGTCTAACTCCATACACAAAAGTAAACTCGAAATGGATCAAAGATCTGAGTCTAAGTGATGAAAGCATAAAACTCTTAGATAAAAGCATAGGCAAAAATCTCTTGGACATAAACATGAGCAACTTCTTCATGAACATATCTCCCCAGGCAAGGGAAACAAAAGCAAAAATGAACAAGTGGGACTACATCAAACTAAAAAGCTTCTGTACAGCAAAGGACACCATCAGTAGAACAAAAAGACATCCTACAGTATGGGAGAATATATTCATAAATGACATATCCCATAAGGGGTTGACATCCAAATTATATAAAGAGCTCATGCACCTCAACAAACAAAAAGCAAATAAGCCAATTAAAAAATGGGCAGAGAAGCTGAACAGACACTTCTCCAAAGAAGATGGCTAACAGGCACATGAAAAAATGGTCCACATCCCTAATCATCAGAGAAATACAAATTAAAACCACAATGAGATATCACCTTACACCAGTTAGGATGGCTAACATCCAAAAGACAAACAACAACAAATATTGGTGAGGATGTGGAGAAAGGGGAACCCTCCTACACTGCTGGTGGGAATATAAATTAGCTCAACCATTGTGGAAAGCAGTATGGAGGTTTCTCAAAAAACTCAAAATAGAAATACCTTTTGACCCAGGAATTCCACTCCTAGGAATTTACCCTAAGAATGCTGCAGTCCAGTTTGAAAAAGACATATGCACTCCTATGTTTATCAAGGCACTATTTACAACATCCAAGAAATGGAAGCATCCTAAGTGTCCATCAGTAGATGAATGGATAAAGAAGAGGTGGTACATATACACAATGGAATATTATTCAGCCATAAGAAGAAAACAGATCCTACCATTTGCAACAACATGGATGGAGCTAGAGAGTATTATGCTCAGTGAAATAAGCCAGGTGGAGAAAGACAAGTATCAAATGATTTCACTCATATGTGGAGTATAAGAACAAAAAAGAAAACTGAAGGAACAAAACAGCAACAGACTCACAGAACCAAGAGTACACTAACAGTTACCAAAGGGAAAGGGACTGGGAAGGATGGGTGGCAAGCGACAGATAAAGGGGGAAAAGGGACATCACGATTAGCACATAAAATGTTGGGGGGTGGAACGGGAAAAGTTGTATAACAGACAGAAGACAAGTAGTGTCTCTATAGAATCTTACTATGCTGATGGACAGTGACTGTAATGGGGTATGTGGTGCGGACTTGATAATAGGGGGAGTCTAGTAACCATAATGTTGTTCATGTTATTGTTCATAAATGATAGCAAAATTAAAATTAAAATAAAAAAAAAACCCTCCAGTGTCTCACTCCATTTAATCATCTTAGAGTCTCTCTCTCTGAGACAAACTGCAGAGTAAATCTGTCCTCCAGAGTTAATCGTGTCCAGCACACTCCCAGCCTGATGTTCTGATGTACATGTCTCATCACAGAAACAACAAAATGACAAACAAATGGCCAAGGATTTTAAGTCCACAATAGAATCCTTAGCAATACAATGTATAAATTACAGCTGACCCTTGAGCAACATGGGTTTGAACTGTAGGCATCCACTTACATGCAGATTTTTTCGAATACATATACTGGAAACTTTTTTGGATATTTGTGACAATTTGAAAAAACAGTTCCTTTTCTCTGACTTTATTGTAAGAATAGAGTACATAATATATATAACATAAAAATATGTGTTAATCAACTGTCTGTGTTATTGGTAAGGCTTCTTGTCAACTATATTAGTAGTTAAGTTTATAGGGAGTCAAATTTGCACAAAGATTTTTGACTGCACAAGTTGGGGTTCCTAGCCCCCACACTGTTCAAGCATCAGCTGTGTATTTTAAGACCCAAGTTTAATATTATGAACAAATAAGATCCACCTCCTATGGCAGTCAAAAAGATTGAGACAATAAATGCATAAAGCAAAGGACATATTTTCCTATAATTTTTATTTAAATATTTTCATCAAATTTCTAGTACAATATAGGCTCAAAACAAGAAATTCTACTATGCTAAAGGACAAAAGAATGAACAGGAGGCTGATGGAGGAGGAAGAAGAGGAGGAGAATCATCCATCACTCATATTCCCAAAGAAAAGCAACATTTAACATCAGGAGTGTATGAGTGTGTAGAAGTGAGTCAGTGTGTGAGAGTGCACGTATAAGATTCAAATAACATATTTATTACAATTCTTCAGTGCAGTCACTAATGATGTGTCTTGAAAAAAAGAAATATTGATATTAATTGATGCCATACTGCTCATACTCAAAGAAAGATGGAATTTGTCCCAAACACCCAATCCTGTAGAGACTGTGGCTCAAAGAAAGAACAGAATGGGCCCCAAACTAGAAATGAATATCCCCTCAGATATTCTAATCCTGAGAAGGAAAATCAACTAGACAAGGAGCCACGCTTCCTGGATCAGCTGCTCCCTGCCCTCCAAGGCCGCAGTGCATGTGAGGATGGCCCACAAGTGAGCAGGGCACAGGGGCAAAAACACAAGGCATGAGGGAGAAAACGAGGATGCCGGGCAGGGGCATAATCCTACCCAGGGTGGGGGTGACAGATGGATGTGCTCAGGTAGTGAGGCCACACAGCTTTCCGCTGCCACAGCTGCCAGATGACCATGAGGGAAACGGCAGAGCAAGGATGTCTTCACTGACAAAGTGGAAATGCTGAATAAAAAGCAACTCTATATAACCCAGGTTTCTGCCCAATTTAACAAATAAATGCCTTGATAGCTAGGCCACTTTTGGTCAGGTTTTTGATGCTTAGAGCCTAATGCATTTGAAAGGTGATGGCATGAGTCTGTGGCCTGATGTCTGGGAAGTCTGTATGTTGGGGTACTGAGCAGCAGTGCTGTAGATGAGACCAGACCTTTCCTTTTTTCTAAAGCAGGCTAAATTGCTACACCAGTGGACCTCTAGGAGGTGAATACTTCGCAGGAACAGCTTTGTTGTCCAACTCCTCATGTTCCCTGTTTCCCATTCAGTTATTTTGTGGCTTTTCATGTGGATCTGAACTACAGTACTTATCGTACTCAAGGGCAACTGTATGTACACGTGTCTAGCCCCCCACTAGACAGGGAGACCTTCAAGGACCCTAGCACAGCATCTGGGATATGGCAGGTCCTCAAAGATATTTGGAAAATAAACAAGTACATTTTAGACCTTATTTCACCTAAGTCAGACCTTAGCGTATGTGGGCAATAAGAGTGAGAGAAAGAGCAAGAAATAAAAATAGAGAATATAGTCAATAGTTCTGTGGTATCTTTCTATGTTGACAGATAGTAACTGCACTAGTTTGGGTGAGGATTTAATTATGTATGTAACTACCGAAGCACTATGTTGTAGACTTGAAACCAATAGAATATTGTGTATCAACTATACTTCAAAAAAAATAAAGAGAGAGGAAGGAAGGAAGAAGGGAAGGGAAGAGAAGAGAAGGAAAAGAAGAGAAAGGAAGGAAGGGAGGAAGAAAATTAGCAAGAAGGTTTGATATCTTTATCTGGGTAATGATTACATAGTGCATTTTCATGTTAAGATTCATCAAATTGTACACTAAAACTTGCACATTTTATTTTAAGTACCTCAATTTAAGAAAAAGTAAAAAATGGGTGCTAACAGCAAGTGTCTGTCTGTCAAAGGGGTAGAACTCAAATGTGGACCCAAGGGAGTTCTAAAAAAACAGTCTTAAAATTAAATCATAGCATTGAAAGCCCTTCATAGGAATGCCATCTGTGAATTCTATCAGTCCCATCAAAAATAAGCAGGAATTTCAATTTGCATTCCTAGCTGTTTGATTTCATGACTTGTATCTCCACCCAATGAGGTCAATAGGTTTCTATCATCATAAAAGGATGTAGTAAGTTGGGGAGAGACAGGTGAGATGAATTGATGAGAAAATTACTATATCATCTTAGGAACTTTCTCCTGCCTCATTTACTCAGACAAGGATAGCAATTTTGTTTTAATTACTTATGATAATAATTCATGGTAGACTACAGTAGGAAGTGATACCACCCCCTAACAAACAATGAAGTCTTAGCAGCCCTTTGACATCCAGTTATTAATTATTTGCAAAAAAAATTTTTGACAGAGTCAATGATTTGAGAAAGACTTATGAGTTACAAAACTGGAAAATGAGATACTAAGGAAAATACTAAAAAACCAAACTCTTAACCTGAGCTTTGGTATGGAAGATCTTTTAGGGGGGATGTAATTTCTTGAACTATTCCATGTTGATCACATATTCTTTAGTGTTTATTATACAGAAACATCTTAGCAGTCAGCAATGGAAAAACATTAAAATTCATTCTAATTCTGAGCTCATGTGACATCCATGAAATTATAACTGGCACATAAATCAAGCCAAGTGTCTTAAGTTTTTCTGAGTTTTATATAAATCAAATGTATAAGTGAGCAAAGTGAGATTTTATTAAAACCAGAGCAAATTCCCAATTTGCTGTTTGTCCTTGCAAAATCTAATTATCCATTTTTCCTTTGTTTCAGAATTTTCACATGTTAAAAAAATGCTAACTTTGGGGGGCAAAATTGGTACAGCCTTTTTAAGGCCAATTTGGCAGTATGTACCAAAATTTTAATTTTTCCATTGACACAGCAACTCCATTCTCAGATATCTACAGAAATAATTATGCATATTAGGAGAGAAGCATAAGTATATTCATGGTAACAGAATAAAAAAAACAGCAATAACCTAAATAACCATGGACAGTGGAATGGTTAAATAAATTCAGGTACCTCTTACTACTGAGTCAACGTAGCTTTAAAAATAATGAAGTGAATTGGTATGTTCTGACCTGAAATAAATCTTTAAAACACATGTTTAAATCAAAAAACCAATTTATATCTATGGTATGATTCAGTTAAGAAAATGAGGGAAAAAAAAGCCAAAAGGGACAGGCTGAATTCAATTATACATAAAAATTTGGGAAGAATAGCCATTAATCTGACTGGGACAGGGATTGAGAAAGGAAAGATAAAATTTCATTTTTTGCTTAGCAGGCTTCTCTATTGTTTAAATTCTGCCTTAGTAATATATTCATGCATTACTTCTGTAACATTTAAAAATTAAAAAATTAAAGGAAAAAGCAAGCCACCTCACTGAAGAGAAGCATACAAAAGTCTCACTAACTTTGTATAATATGAACAGGCTCACAGATACACTCCCAAACTGCCATAACATCCCCAGTGCTATTTGGAAAATATTGCCATTGGACTCCTGCATGCTTGTATGAGTATCACATTTCAGAATTTATGTGGAAAATTATATGGCACAGTTAACTGCCAGGGATTTCATCCACCTCAAAAGGAAATCTGGCAGATTTGAACATCAACAGGTGAATGTATTCTGCTAACATCCAACTAATGAATTATTTCAGATGTATATGAGAGATTAATTAGCACACATCCTCAGAAAAGTCATGTTAGAACAATGATTTGTAATTCAGCTGAAAAATGGGTGGGGGTTTGAAAATTAAACACATCAAAATAGTCAAGCTGGAGTCCATCAAACCAAGCACCTTGAAATAATAATAATTATTAATTTGTTAAGCTTAGTGCTTCCAAATACATACTTCATAATCTTGATTACAGTTAGAAGTAGTAAACGTTGGCCATGTCAGAACTCTTAAAATAGTATTCTGGGAAGTAGAAAAGTAATAAAACATAATATGCTCTTAATAAAATAGGGAACCAAACTATTTTAAAAAACCGTAGGTTTTTTAAAAAACCTCAGTTGAAATCACCAGCATGATGCAAGTCCTCAGCCACCCCCCAGCAGATTCTTTTTTCCTTCTCCCTTCTTTTTCTTCCTCCTCTACTCTTTGTATATTAGGTGTCATATTCTGTACTCTTTGTGTATCCCTTAACTGACTTTGTGGGTAGTTGATTTAATTTTGAATTTGCTTAGTAATTAATTGGTCTACTTCTTTTACCGTAGTTTTATTTTCTCTGGTGACAGCTATTTAGCCATAGGAGCACTTCCATCTAGAGCAGTCTCTTTAAAATACACTGTAGAAATGGTTTGTGGGAGATAAATTCCCTCAACTTTTGCTTACCTGGAAATTGTTTAATCCCTGCTTCAAATTTAAAAGATGATCTTGCAAGTATTCTTGATTGGAGGCCCTTCTGTGTCACTGCATTAAATATATCATGCCATTCCCTTCTGGCCTGTAAGGTTTCTGCTGAAAAGTATGATGATAGCCTGATGGGTTTTCCTTTGTACGTGATCTTTTTCTCTCTCTGTGGTTGCTTTTAATACTCTGTCCCTGTCCTTGATCTTTGCCATTTTAATTATTATATGTCTTGGGGTTGTCTTCCTTGGGTCCCTTGTGTTGGGAGATGTGTGCACGTCCATGGCCTGAGAGACTATTTCCTTTCCCAGATTGGGATGGCTTCTAGAGAGATTCTCCCAGAGTCAGGCCCCTTAAGAGCCTCCAGGTAAAGAAACATAAATGCCTATTTTTCTTGCCCTTTCTCTATTGTGTAGAACATAATACTTCTGGTGGCCTGATGTTCTTTATAGTACCTACTAAAAGGAGTGAGGGTGACCAGTTCGTCCCTGTTTACCTGAGACTTGTTCAGTTTACCACTGAAAACCCATATCCCAGGAATGCCCTGAGTTAGCAACTCAGGACACTTAATCATCCCAGAGGTCACACTCCTAGCAAAGAAAAAAGTGACCCATCCCTCAGTTACTTCAGCATGCACAGGAAAGGTAAGGATTATGCTCAGCCAGGTCTTATCCCTCATCATATAAGTCTACAATGTGGGCTAAAAATCAATTTTGTCTCCTCTTGATTAGAAAAGAGAGAAATCTCAAAAATATGCTGTGGACAGAATTCAGACAAAAGAGTGTATAGTGTATTATTCAATTTATGTGAAGTAGCAAAACTAACCTGTGGTGATAGGAATCAGATCAGTGGTTTCCTGGGGTCGGGAGCGCAGAGGGAGTGGAGAGTGAAAGGAGACTGACTTACCAAAGGCGAAGGGCAGAAAGAACTTTCTGGGTGGATAAATGCTCTTTATCTTGATGGACACTTTTGTCAAAACTCACCAACTGCTCATTTAAAATGTGTGCATTTATTATATGTAAACATTACCTTTCGAGAGTTGCTTTTAAAAACAAGAGTAAGATCGTCCATCACCCAAAACAGTCAGGACAGACTGAAGTGTTATCTTTTAGGGATGCCGTTGGAGGGATTCCTGAGGCTTGGGGCTGATGGAAATTTAGGGTCCCTTTCAACTCTAACACTCGCAGGATCTGAAGGGGGCAGCCCATCACCCCACTCCCTCATGTAAAATACATGCAAAATTTATTCAATCCTTCATCTAAAAAATTGTAGTTTCCTTCTCCAGAAATATCAAAAGAAAAACATACTGAATATTCTCCCATTTTACATTGTTTTGTTGTTGTTATAACTATGAACTCATCAAAGGACAAGAAGACCAGAGGCATGTCAGAAAGGGAGGCAGTGTAGATTTCAGCACCTCTGAATAATGCAGCAGAGCAGCCCAACATAAACAGCTTTTAGTACAGAGATAATCCCAGTGGGGGGAACCTAATCTAATAAAAACGTGTGAAGTGGCCTTGGTTCAGGAGGTAGGCTCCATTCTGACCTTAATGTCTTATTTACTTACTTCAAGGAAATGTCTGAAATTAGCTAGATACTAGGGAACAGAGGCACAGACTTCTGGGATGGAAGTACCTAGGAGGGGATCAGAGGACCCAAACAGATCTCCTTTGATATATCATCAACTGACCCTTCCATAGGGAACAGTCCTTAAATAAATGATAGATTTTTAGAGTGCTATCTGTCTTGATCCAAGGATACCACAACTTTTCAGCTCCCTGACTTCCATGATTCTAATCCTGCCCAGAGAGGTCGGTGTGCTCTACAAATCGCCGACATCTGAGGCCGGACCTGGTGGAATCGGCTTAGCTGCTAAGCGGGCCTGAGGTAGAAGTGCGGCGCCTACAGGAGGGGAGGTGCCGCCTACTGGCGGTGATTGCGGGAAAAGAAAGCAGCCTGACCTTTAAAAGGCCGAAAGGGATGTGCCCGTGAACCTGCACTGGGAATTTCTCAAGTGAAAATCCAGAGTCTCCCACTTGATATACATTTGGCACGGCGTAAGACTCATGAGCCTTTGGGTGTGTGCATGCGTGTACATTTCCATGTGCCAAATGACTGCTGGTTCCTGTTAGCCAGTAAGGCAGCTCTTGCACTGCACCGATAGAGCCAAACATCTTCCCAGAATTATTTCCCAACTGGGAAATGGAAAGTTATTGGGTTGACTCTCCCATCCGATGGTATGTAGTGAAGTCTAGTACATAGTAAAATATCAGAGCCAATTCTACCCTCTGCAACCTGAGAGTTGAGTGGGCACGCGGGGGCCCCAATGCAGCGCCGTCTACCCACGCCAGACCCTTCAGGCAAGCCGCCTGCTCTGACCACCCCTAACAGCCACTTCACTCTGGTTTCCTACCATATCAGCAAGTCCCCTCTGTCTAATAATGAGCAGGGGATAGCTGCTGGGTGTTATGGTCCAAGCCATTCAGATGCCAAGCCCTGAAAATAAATCCTCCCCCAGTAACTTGGAGCTAGTGCTGAGGAAAAATAATGGCACCACTGAGATATCTTTGAGCTTGCATGAAAAGAATTAGAGGATTAGAATTGGTAAATGACGTTATGAGAAAAACAGCACATTCACTGATCCAAGGTACATAAGAAAATTAAGATAGAAAAACACAGAATCAGGATGCAGGAGGGAGATGGGGGAATGCGGAAGGAGTTTTAATCAACAGCACAGCTGGAACGAGGCCAAAACGAACCACGGAGTCATATTTTCATTTTCTATTAATCTGTTCCCCAGCAGATACACCGAAGAGGGTACGCTGGTTTCAACATCACTGTATGGCTATATCTCAAAGTGAAAAACTGCATAGTACCATTATTAAATAAGAAAAAATCTTTAAAAAATCGTAATTTTGGATTTAAAACAACAATATGCCAAACTAAGAGGAAGCAATTTGAAACACCATTTTCAGACCAGCTCTAAACAAGGCACATGGGAATTTCACTGGGCAGCATCAGAGAGCCCCGAAACACAAAAACTCATTGTACTTGCCGAGGCATTCACCATTAGCAGCCCGGAATAGGCATTTGACAATTTCTGAGTTCTCATTCACTGGCTGGACCGCCAGAGTCACATCTCCTCAAGTACATCATACAGGCAACACGAACCTTTTGACTGAATTAACACACAGGAGCACTGATTAAATATGCATTGTATTTTCATGTGAAACCTTCATAAGGGTGTATATCAATAATACCTTAATAAAAAAAATACGCATTGTGTATAAACTCACCTTTACTTAAAATACACTTTCATCAAGTTTAGTGTAAAGAAATGGGACAGCAACATCCTCAGTAGTAGTGAAACTTACAACCTTTGAAAACATGACTAAGTTACTTTTTTGCCTAAGGTATCAAAATGTCCTCAAAGACATTAAATACAGGGCCAAGGAAACAAAAGTGAAGCACCGGCAGTAAATAGTAAACTAGTGTGAAAACTTAAAAAGGCTTCAAAAACTGATCCCTCAGCAAAATGATATAACTGGAATTACAATTTGACCCAGTCCATTCATTCAACTACAGAGCCACACAAGGCAAGACTCTGAAAATCCTGGGCCCGTCATTCATAGGCATCTGCCTTGCTGCAGTAGCTTAGCGTGGTGAGCTGCTCAGACCCAGGCCACTATTTTTGCTCCAGTCTCAGTAGATCCACTGGCCTGAAGCCCATCAAACTAGCAACCACTAGGAAGGACTCTATTCAAGTGAAGAACTTCTCTCCTTTCACTCCTCATATTAGGAGACCCTGAGCACCAAGGCACTGAAGTAAGGGGTCCGTGCCCAAGGTAACGGACAGTATACTAAGCACAAAACAAAAAACATTTCACATATTTCACAAATACTTCACAAAAAAACATATTCCCAGGAATATAAGAACATGAGTTTTATTTATATTATTTACTCATTTGTTTACTCATTTATATTTACTTTTGAAAAAAAAACATGCCAGCACTCCTATCTTGGAAACTATCGATTGTGTCTCTTCTCCACCAACTCTCTCCTTCTCTGGTCACTCTGGCAAACATACTAATTGCATCAAATAAGTCAGGGAGAATTTAAGTGCACAATGTCACAGAACTGCTGTGTATTAAAGGCATTAGTACACGCTGCCAGAACAGCCCATTAAAATAAAGCAGGTTCTAATACATGTTATCAATGTATATATTATATATATATATATATATATATGTATATATACATACACAGCCTCTAAAATGAGCTAAATAACTTGATATGTTTAGTAAGTATCTTTCCTTCAAAGGGCATAAGCTCTGTAAGTATTAACCAAAATCTAACAAATCTTCTTTAATCTAGCTATATTCTTTTATTCCCAAATAACACATTACCTTATTTCCTTCCCTATTTAAGAAAAAATCCCCAAAAGCTGACTTGGACACTAAGATTCTCTCCTTGACCAAACTCCAATCGGGCTCCTCTGAGCTCTTTTTAAACTTGGCCCTGACTTTTGAGCTTCTGTGTTTGTCTCTGCATTGTCCAATTTTGACAAGAACCCTAAATCAGGTTAGCCAGAATCCTCCATCCTCCAGATCTATTATCCTTGATATTGGGTTCCTCAGCCTCCACTCCCTTCCCACAGGTGATAGATGTCTGATCACCTTTGCCTACCTTCAGCAAGAATCCTATGCGGTTCGTTTCGCCAGAATACATACCCCTCACCTCACCCCTGCCATTCACTCAGTAATTTTCCATCCACTGACTGCCCACCCTGCTCCTCAGCTATCATATCTGTACTTGGCATGCTGTATTTGGAGCTGAGCCCAAAATCTCTCCCTCACTGTAAGACCCCATTGCCACAGTCCCTACACCTATTTTGACAGTCCTTCCTTGAATAAAGTCTCCTTACTGTCTTTAGCACTTGTTTAAATCATCTTTTCTTCAGCAACACCTAAACTTACAGGCAAGGTAAATAAAGCAGGCAGCTCAGTGCCTGGCCCATTATGTTAAGCATGCTTTGACTGCCTAAATAAATACCAGTTGATCTCTTCTCCATCTTCAAAACCCACTAAAATGACAAGAGAAAAAAAAGGTTCAAACCTACAAGGACACATAACTGGAGAAAAGGTTGAGTCAGAAGACTTAGGATTTAAATGTGGAGCTGGAGGCCCCAAGAGAGGAAAGTGCTCTGCAGGAGGAGGAGGAGTTGACTGAGCCCAGGCACTTGCAACAGGACCAGAAAGTGGCAGGAACTGTGGAAGCAGGGATGAAGAAGAAAAGTTTGGGATTAATGAAAAGTCTCATTACAGGGCAGTACAATCCCAGGTCCCCACCCTCTTGTAGCCAGTGACCAACACAGTCCCTGACGGGAGACTGGAGAGTTAGTCTCTCAATATTTTTGAAATGAGTGTCCAAACGTGGTCGCATCAGGTACAATAGAGGGCAGGGTGGCATCCAAAGCTCTAAATGGGAGGATTAAAGGAAAACAGGGGAATAAAGCCCCAAGACCTATCCCAAGGACATTGACAGGCAGGTTTACGTTCCTCAGACACTTCCCTTCAGAAACTGAGCAGTTCTAGAAAAATGACCCACATTTACTATACTAATATTTAGTGGTCCCCAAAGCGAAAAAAACAGGTTCAACCAGCCTTCTGCAAAACCCTCATGTCTTAGAAGCATCTCCCCCTCAGTGTTTCCAATCCAAAGTCAAGCTTTTAATGCTTGACTCTAAAATAAAAACAATCAAGCTCATAAGATAATGTATATGATAAAGATCTAACACAAACTAGAGAGAATTAAACAAAAATAAGACCTAAAAAATGCAGAATGTAATTTTTAAAGTATTATAATTTAATATAATTTATTTAACCAACAGTAAAAGTAATGTAACAAAAATTTTAAGTGTAATAGAATAAATGGAAAATAAAACAGAAATCTCCTGAAGGCAGAATAAAATGACAGTAATAGGAAAGAGAAAAAATTTTAAATGAAGAAAATTAATCTAGGAGAGCCAAAAAAAAAATCCACTTAATAGTTCAGAAATAAGAGATCTGATATAATTAATTGTTTGAGATACATTTTCAGCTGAATGACACAAGCTTCCAAACTGAAAGGTTCCTAAGGACTCATCTGGATGAAAGAAAAAGACCCACACCAAGTCATGTCATCATGGATTTCCAGAAAACTGGTTCTTTGCAAAGGAATGAGAAGCAAAATACTACCAGATACAAGGAGCGATACCAATTTAAAGATGAACCCAATCCCAGACACCAGTATTCTTTAGTTAGTATTTACGGCACCTTTCCTCCAAAGACATGAAGCAGTCTAGTCACTAACAAAAATTAGTAACCTAATGTCTGCTGATTAAACTGGCCCGTGTAACTGACTGGTCACAAAGTTCACTTACAAAGAAAAAGAAATGACATTAGACTTCTAGAAGATAATGGAGCAAAGCCTTCAAAATTCTAAGGGAAGAAGATGCTTGGCCTCAAATTCCAAACTCCCTTTATACGTTTCTTAGGCAACACTTAGAAAATGGGCTGCGGCCACTCTAGGGAGTAAGGCTAGCAGAAAATAGACTTAGGTTGGAGATAGGGAATCCATCAGAAAGCAACAACAAAATCACAGAATCCTCAGGGTGTGTGAAGCTCCAGCTCCAGGATGAGACTATGGAGCAGATTAGTGAGCAACAAGTCCAGTTTAAAGCAGGGGGAGGGGGGGCTGTCTGTAAACAAATATTCCTACAGTGGGAAATAAAACTGACAGATCCGGTATGTCGGACCACTTAATTTATGTATCTAAACCTTATTTATTTTACACACAGAAAAAAATCTATATTCATACATATAGGTATTTGATATATCTGATGAAATACCATTAAAATTAATGATAAGCGCTAAATAAAGAAAGCCTAAGAAATTTTTTAAAGTCAAGTATTTCCTCTAAGTAAATGAAGTATCAAAAAAGGAAATATAGTAATTGGCTCTGTACTGAGCAATAGTTCACAGTCATAATAATGTAAACAGTGCTGGTGAGATGATATGATGCTTAGAAATTGCTGAAAATAATTAGGTGGAGGAAAAATGCAAGGATAATCAAACAAACAGGACAAAATTGATGGTTATTGAATCTGGTTACAAAAAGCCATGATGAAAACTTAAAATCATAACAGTTACATAGTAAACAATGATTTCTGATATAATAAGCCTTGACAATGTAAGATAGATTTGGGAAGAACATAAATAATGTGTGTCTGGGGAAATTCATTTAAAAAAAAACAAATAGCCATTTGTCTCGAGAAATACAAGTATGTACATATTATTTATAAACAGAAGAAGCTACAGGAATGAGAGGTATAGTGGAGAGGGGAAGAGAACTAGGCTTTTTTAAATCAAAAAATGCCTTTTAATGATACTTGATTTTTAAAATTAATTTAGGTATTACTTTTATAAAAATTAACAAAATTATTCATTCTTTTAAGATATTTATTGCTATGAGGGTAGGTAATTTCAATGTGCCTTTCCTTTCATTTATGTAATTAAATAAAGAGAATTAAGGGGTGATATTTGAACATTTTAGAGCATAATTGGAAATGTTGAGAAGTCAGCAGCCAGTTCCATGAGATTTTACTGTATATACTGCCCTCTAGTGTCACCTCATGGGAAAGCATCTTAAATTTTGTAAACTAGAAATGTACTTCAATCTTCAAATGTCACTCTCTCTCTCGGCTCTTCTATCCTCTCCAGGTAGTCACTGTACAATTTCTAGGGGCCAGAATTCAGACCTGGACTATTAGTTTTATACTATGGCTTCATTACGGATTCAAAAGGTTTTGATGGGAGAGCGTTAGAACCTGGTCATGATTAATGGGAAAACATGTTCGGAGTTCTAAACGCTGCATTCAGTTGGGGAAAAGAACTCCTTTGTCTGCCATTTCCTCAATTCCTTGAGGGTATATGTCTATGAAATCAAATATGGTGGTGGTGGACATATGTTTGATATACACATGCTCAAAACACATTGAATCTGACAAGTGACTGGTTTCAGAACTACTTTGCTACTTAGTGAGCAATCTGAAGTATTCTTTTAAGTGATGAAGCGTCACACAAAATGGTCACTGTTACTAATAAATGCTTAGACCAAATTATTTAATGAATATGGACAAGGCAACACAGACAATGGAACCTAAACATTCCTGGAGGAGAAACCGGAGATTAAATAAGTAAATGTCTACCTTCATCCTCTCCTGTAAGGAAAAAAATTTTTTTTAAACCTGCTTTTCACCACACCCCTTTCCTTGCAATGAGAAGAATGTACTTTCTTCCTAAGCATTATTTATTGTATGATACAATGACACATTTCTCCGTGACAAAACTTTGACACAAGTTCCAAGATTTTTTCCTCTTCAAGATAATAGGGGAGAGCCCCATGCTTCCCTGACTTCAGCGGTTTTCCATTTGCAGAGTAGTTAGTTGCTTCTCCCCAGCCCCAGGCCTCCAGTTCCACGCTTGCTTTGCTAAACCTGAAGAGACAGGCTTTGACTAGAGTATTCAAGTCATACGAGCATCAATACCTACAACAGTGTGGATTTGTGTTCTAATCTTAGAGGATTTCCCATGAATTTTCCTTCTCCAGTAGTTATATTCAAGCTGAAATCTCTCAAATATTCTTTAACTAGTGCTAAAGTCATTTTAATGGTGGCTCGTGATCTGTGAGCAGAGATCCTATGTCCTACTTGAATATTCACCTGATTAACACTTTGAGTAGAAAACCTCACAATTAGTTTGTCCTTTCATATCAAATCAGGAGACAATTCTTGCAATTTCTGACCCTTACAAACATGTCATATAAAACTTGGCCATTTCCAATTCTGAGTCTTCGTTGGCAATCAGACATCATAACTGTCAACTGATGATACAGTATTTTATATTTATACTACACTGAATTTCCCAAGAGCCAACAAGTCCATAAACAGGGGTAATAGTTTCTAGTACAAAATTTCCATCTACCAATATGGAACATAACTGGAAAGGGTATATTTCTCCTTGGGCAGAGCAATTTAAAATATTGCGATTACCAAAATCTTTACGAAGTCACCAGCATATTAGAGAAAGAATGTGGGTTTCTAAGCCAAGGGAGCTAGGGCTAAAAACTCAGGTTAGCCACATGAAGACTTCTTTGAGCCTGGTACTGTCACTCTCTGAGCCACAGAACCCACATCTTCAAGTGAGGAAAATCCTGACCTCATAGGACTACATTGTGGCTGTAACACATAGGGTGCCTAGCAAATGTTAGTTTCCTTCCCTTTGTCCCAAGGTCCCACACCCCACTGTTGGTCCCAAACCCCATGCGAGGACTAGAACTACCACCACCTGCCATGCCATGAGCTTCCAAAACAAAGCTGTGCTAAAAGAAGAAATGGGCTTCTTCCCCTCCTTTATGACCCGCATCTACATCATTATAGCTTTCTGGTAAACAGGCAGGATTCTTTCCAACCCTGTGAGAGGCTGTGTGCGTCGCCACAAACTTGCCCAAATCCAGTGGAGATTCCAGCTTCTTCTACCTAATTTCAGCTACAAGTTCCTCACTCTAGCTCCACTTTCCTAACAGATAATCTGTTCTTTTGCATCTCAGTTTCCACTTGGACATTTTTCTCTCCCTTTCCTCATCGCTGATTAAACAGGCTGACAAACCGGACTTTCTAACCTGGAACACAAACCAGAGGTCTCTCCTCTGGCAGCTCTCTGCTGCCCCCTCTCGTCAAAAAATGGAACAGGTCACCGCTCCAACCAGTCTAAGTTTCAGGACAGCTCAGCGTTTATTGAGGGCCTCCTGTGTGCCAGGCACTGTGCAAAATATTGGAGATGCAATAGAGAACAAAATCAGAAAATGTCTCTGCTCTTATGAAGTAATAAAGTACAGTGGGAAAGGCAGGCATTCATCAACTAATCAGATAAGTAAATGTAATGCCAGAACTCAAATGTGTTATGAAATGCAATGAGAGCCTATCAAAATAATGTCAAGGAATATCTTGTCAGAGAGGTTCCGGAAGGCTTCCTGGAGGTAGTGACACAGACTGAGATTGAAGATTAAGTGGAAGAAACAATGAAAAGGAAGGAGGAACATTCCAGAGGTGAGACCACACATGTTCTAAGATCTATGTGGGAGCATAGCAACTACAAAGGACCAGGAAGAGCCATGTAGCCAGAGGAAGGGGGAGAGCTGAAGAAGGGCAAAGAGGAGGCTGAGTGGTGTGGCTGGGTGAGCCAGAGGCCACTGTTGTGGCCCATATAAGAGCTTATGGTAGTTTAAAGGCATTAATAAGGTAGAGGCTGGGAGAGTGCAGACATTTGAGAAAATATTTAGAAAATATTTTCAGTATTTAGGAAACATACAAGAATTTTTGTGTGGATTGGATATGCAAGGAGGGGATGGGGCAGGAAGGCTCCAAGAATGCTGTCTAGTTTCCTGACAGATAAACAGACACATAAACAGGTGGACACGGCAGCCATGACCCGAGTTTGGAGGTGACTTTGTGATCCATAAAATGATGCTACACAGACACCCGGTTGTTCAGCTATGGAGCTCAAAAGAGAGGTTTGGAGTGAAGATACCAGTGTGTGCATGATATCTGCATTTGGGCTGCAGCTCTGGTCAAGGAGAAAGCTGCTTAGGGTGGTGGTTCTCAACTACTGAGTAAGACCCAGGGGGATTTTTCAAATTTTCCAGGTGTGGGGAGATGAGAACAGGTGTCTCACAGTGATTTGGAATTGCTACCGCCATTCAGTAGGAGGGGAACCCAGGATGCTAGACGTCTTGCAAGGCACAGCACAGCTCACAGAGAGGAAATGTCCCATGTTCCACATGTCATGGAAGTTAAAAACATGTTTTTAATTATCTGAGCCTAGAATATAAATTCATCTTCCATATAAATACCAAGTCTTGTATTTCTTGCCTAGTTTCACTTTACATTGACTCTTCCAGGAATGTAAATTTAGGGAAGAGTTGACTGCTTTCAGTATTTTTCTAATGTACTTGCGATTTCAGAAAATTGCATCGCTGCTCATGGTGACAGTGCCCGTAGACTATCAGTCTACAGTGTCAGACTCCACATGAAGGACACCCACATGTGCAATCAATGATTCCACACAGAGTCACAAGCACTTGGCTGCTTCATTATGCCTTCCATACAGTCAAGCACACACATACTGAAACACCCACTAAATATAAACCATTTTCTTTTCTATTACAGACAAGGCAGTGTGTTTTTTAAATTACATATTGTTATAACAAGTGGGTATTTCTGCTGATGGGACTGTGAACCACTGGTCCAAGGAGAGAGTCTGGAGTAAAAAACAGGATTGAGTTTTGATTAATTCCAACACTTAACAGACAGCTAGAAAAGGGAGGCCTTACAAGGAGGAACACCAGAAACACAGGATTGGAGAAGCAAAGAGGTTATTTAGGGAAGGAAAACGTAATTTAAAATGTCAAATGTTGCTGTGAAGTCAAAAGATGAAGACTGGAACATGCCTTCATCTTACTTAGCAACATGGGGGATTTGGCAGCAGAATGTCAGAGGTAATTTAGCAAGAACTGTTTCAGTGTAGTGAGGTGGCCAGAGCGGAGAGCTGAGAAGTGAGCAGAGGTGGCTGGAGCAGGTGGAGATGGCTGTGATGTGGTTCTTGGAGAATTTAGGTTGTGGAGGAAAAATGATAAACGGCGATGAGAAGTAAGTAGGGTTTTTCATTTTGCTTTGTTGTCTAAAGGAAAGATTTGCTTACATATATGTGTTAATATGACCTTTGTCTCTCCAGTGGCAACTAATAGCATAGGCTCCCTCCACTCAGTGGAGCTCAGGTAGGTTGAAGTCAGCAAGAGAGGAAAGGGTAGACATGGGTCATGGGCAGTACCTGGAGTCCGAGACAGAGTTCAGACTGTTCGCCCTCTCACGGTATGCAACATTTCAGAGAGCCCACAAATCACCTAATAGGCTTTTATGAAATGAAGTTCAACAAATGCTGGCAAGGATACGGAGAAATGGGAACCCTCCTACACTGTTGGTTGGAATGTAAATTGGTGCAACTGTTGTGGAAAGCAATATGGAGGTTCCTCAAAAAACTAAAAATATAAATACCATTTGACCCAGCAATTCCACTCTTAGGAATTTACTGAAGAAAACAAGATCTCCGATTCTAAAAGACACAGGCACCCCCGTGTTTATTGTTGCACTATTTGCAATAACCAAGATATGGAAGCAACCTAAGGGTTCATCAGTAGATGAATGGATAAAGATGTGGTATATACACACAATCAAATATTATTCAGCCATAAAAAGAAATCCTCTCATTTGCAACAACATGGATGGACCTAGAGGTCCTATTATGATAGGTCCATAACAGAGGACCTGTTATGCTCAATGAAATAAGCCAGGTGGAGAAAGACAAATACCAAATGATTTCACTTATTTGTGGAGTATAAAAACAAAGCAAAACAGAAGGAACAAAATAGCAGTAGACTCAAAGACTCGGAGAAGGGACAAGTGCTTACTTACAAAGTTGGGGAGGGTTGGGGGGGAGGGAGAGGGGATTAAGGGGCACAATAACTCACAACCACAATCGGAGAAGGGACAAGTGCTTACTTACAAAGTTGGGGAGGGTTGGGGGGGAGGGAGAGGGGATTAAGGGGCACAATAACTCACAATCACAATATAGGTTGGTAACAGAGATGGTAGTACAGCATAGAGAATACAGTTAATGACTGTAACATCTTATTACTTTGACAGACAGTGACTGCACTGGAGGTGAAGATTTGATAATATGGGTGAATGCTGAACCACTCTGTTGTGTATCTGAAACCAGCATAAGATTGTGTATCAATGAAACTTTAATTTAAAAAAAAAGAAATTAAGTTCAACTCTGTGAGTTCTGAAGTAATCCCTTACAGTCTAGCTTCCTATAAGCAGCTGAACAGAAAAGGAAGTAGGAAAGACTGCCCTACCTCACACATTGCATCCAAGACAGAAAGGAGGTCATTAGAAAACACCACAGAAATTCATAGTCAATCATCTTAACATATGGCTTAAGATTAGTGAAATGTATGAGTGTTATACCTCAATTAAAAAGTTAAAATATACACTATAAGCACTCCCAAATTTTAAATACTTTAAATACTACATTGTGTCCCTGAAGATCACTTTTCAAAGGGACTGCTGAATAAGGTTGGCTCTGTCACACATGAGGTATTGCGTGTGTCTGTGGTCAGTACTAAATGAGTAGGAAAATATGACAGGGAAATATGGGGACTGTGTGGATTCCATTTTGGCACTAAACATTTTTGGAAAAGTTTTGACCACTAACTATGAGGCTTACTAGCTACTTTGATCACTAGCTATAAGCAATCTTGTCTAACCAGCTTGAGACCTTGAAAAGGAAGCATAGCAAAGATGCCAAGATGTAGAAAAGGGCAATTCTTTGTTCAGTAAACAGGTTGCAACGTTTGCTCACATAGTGTAATTCAGCTCCTGCAGAGGAAATGAAGTGTATCTTCTGTGTAACTAATCCAGTTTCTTCATAAATCCCCATCCGCTGGGCATAAAGGAAAAATAACTGATTCAATCCAATTGAACAAAAACCCTGAACAATCCTCTCGGGTACCATGCATTCTGTCTAGGTAAAAACACCTGTCAGATTTCTTGATCGGACCTTCTTCCCTACCTCTTCTCCAGGACCACATCCCCCAATGGAAGAGGTATCCTGGAAGTCCTGTGGTGTCCCTCTGATTTCTCTGATCTGTCAGTGACCATCTGCTGCTTTTGCAGCTGATATCGGCACCTGGTGTAATTTGTATTCTGGTCCCCAGGGGCATGGCCAGGGCTCAGGGCTGCTCCGTGGATGACTGAGGCCCCCTCACTGCTCACGTCTGAGGATACCCACACCATTTATGGTATAGCTGAGACTCTTTTAAGAGTGTCAGAGGGCATTAACTGGAGAGGATTCTGGGAGTACAGGTGAGGGCCATGCTGGAAGAAGTACAGTGTATAATCACCCTGCATCTGATACTCTACCAGGCCTACATGTTTCTAACAGGAAACATGTAGGAGCTGAATACTCCAGTCTTAGTTCCTGTTATGTTAAAGCAGGAGCTAAAGAAATGTAGTAAATCCCCTCAGGAGAAATCTGACTTGAGAAGGCTGTTATTATCTCACAGGAAACACCCAATATGACTCTCAAAGTTGATTATAAATGTCAAACTTTTCTTCTGTAACAGTCCTACTCTCCCCCAAAACAGATGGATGTCTCAGACCAGCAGGGAAGACAGAAACCTACCCAAAAGGAAGCCATCTTTTTTATCTAAAAACCATCTCTACTGGTTCAGTTTTTAACTCAATTATAATCCTATTACCATTGCTCTTTAACTTTATATTAGTGCATCTGAATACAAACATGATAACAATCCTAAACATGTATACACCTATCAACAGACTGGCAAATTACATGAGGCAAAAATGGAGAGAACTGCAAAGGAAAACAGATGAATCCACTATTATGGCTGCAGACTTCAACACCCCATATCGGAAATGGACAGATCCCACAAGAAGAAAATCAGCAAAGATACAGTTGAACTCAACAACACCATCAACTGGTTATAATTGACATCTATACACAATTTTATCCAGCAATAATAAAATACACATTCTTCTCAAGCTTCCATGGAACATTTGTCAAGATAGGATCACATTCTAAGCATAGACATACCTTAACAAGTTTAAAAGAATAGAAATCATACAATGTGTATTCTCAGACAATAGAATTAAACTAGAAGTCAAAAACAGAAATATAACTAGAAAACCCCAAAATATTAAACATCACACTTCTAAGTAATATATGAATCAAAAGAAAAACTTTAAGAGGAATTTTAAAAACTTTAAACTACATGAATAAAAATATAACTTAACAAAAATTTGCAGGATACAGAGAAGGCAATGCTTAGAGGTAAATTTATAGCATGGAATGCATATGTTAGAAAAGAAAAAAAGCTCTACAATCAATAACATGAATCTCCACCTTAGGAAACCACAAAAAGAAGAGCAAGTTAAATCAAAGCAAGCAGAAGCAAATAAATAATAAGAATTAGAGGAGAAATCAATGAACTTGAAAACAGGAAATTAATACAGAAAAATCAATGAAACCTAAAGCTGGTTCCATGAAAAAAAATCAATGAATCAATAACCCTCTAGGCAGGCTAAGTAAAAAAGAGAGGACACAAATTACTAATACCAGAAATGAAAAGAAGACATCACCACAGATCCCATGGACATCAAAGGATAATAAAGAAATACTATGAACACAAACATGTTAACTCTTGGGTTACATTAATAATTCCCTGTGATTACTTACTGAGCATCTACCATGCCTCAGGCAGTAGTACACTTTACATAAATCATCTTAAAACTTCACAAAAACCCTAAGAAACTAGAATTATCCTCACATTAAAAATGAGAAAAAAACCTTAAAGAGATTCGGTAATGGTGCTAATGTCACAGATCTAACAAGTGGTGGAGATAAATTCAGCCTACCTCTTAATGACTTTCACACCCTGACTTTCCATTACACTACAGGGTGCTTCAGGCAATTTGGGGTGTATAGTTTGGTTATGGTATGGATTTATCATATCCTCTCCCTGCCAAAAAAATGCCACCATTATCTCTGCAAAGGATGGAAATGTATAAAATTAGATCTGCCTTTGTTCATGAAGAGAAGTTCTTTGTATTCTGAGTATTTAATAATACTTTGGCTAAGTAAAAACAACTTTCAGCTTCTTTCTTCCAAGGGATAAGATGATGTAAAAATAGAGCATAATGGGATGTTACAAAGAAGATATATGCTTCCTATAATTCATGACAGAAAAGCATGAGGCAATGGAAGAGGAGGAAGAGACGACAAAAATCTGAGCAGTATATAAGGCTGAGCAGGTATGAGTACAGGTAACAAGGAGAAACACTTGATCTTAAGAAATAATCCAGTTCATATTTAAACCAAGCAAATTTTTCTCATGTGCCAAACCTCACCACCCCCTATGCCACCAAAACCATTACCAACCATTTCATACACTGACTATGACTGAGAAAATCAGAGATTTGTATGAGCATAATGGTGTCCCTGGTACCAAATGTCAAGAGTATGACAGAGCAGTGGCAAAGGAGATCAAAGTTACAGGATGAGCAAAAGCAGAAGTAACTTGGTTGCTATTGAAAACAAAAACACTCATTTCATCTTGATGCTTCCAACTGCTCTCCAAGTGCCTGACCAGGGAGAATCTGGAACACTGACAGCAGAAGGTGAAAGTAGACAACTTGGAAAACTGGAGTGTGACTATTTGCCTTCACTTCAAACTATGAGACAACTTAATGAGGAAGCTTGCAAATTGCTTGATGTCATGTATGAAAATGAAAGCTAGAACTTAGTTGCCTTGAGATAAATAGAATGGGCCACCCTAGTCAATCATGTATTGGGACATGAGTCTCTGAAACTAGGAGTTCTATAGTCACTAATCATAGGGGAATTTAAAGGAATCTAGGAATGTGTGCACTGTGGCAGACAGCAACTCAAATGACCCTGAAGCCCCCTTAGGCCTCAATAGTTTTTTTTTATATAATTTATTTTATTATCATTAATCTAAAATTACATGTGCAATATTATGGTTATTAAACAACACTTTCATCAGGTCCCACCCACAAACCCCATTACAGTCACTGTCCATCAGCATAGTGACATGCTATAGAATCACTACGTGTCTTCTCTGAGTTGTACAGCCCTAGCCGTGCCTGCCAAAATTACATCTGCTAATCGTAATGCCCCTTTTTCCCTCTTATCCCTCCCTTCCCACCCATCCTCCCAAGTCCCTTTCCCTTTGGTAACTATTAGTCCGTTCTTGGGTTCTGTGAGTCTGCTGCTGTTTTGGTCCTTCAGTTTTTTTCTTTGTTCTTATACTCCACATATGAGTGAAATCATTTGATACTTGTCTTTTTCGGCTTGGCTTATTTCACTGAGCATAATACCCTCTAGCTCCATCCATGTTGTTGCAAATGGTAGGATTTGTTTTCTTCTTATGGCTGAATAATATTCCATTGTGTATATGTACCACATCTTCTTTATCCATTCATCTACTGATGGACACTTAGGTTGCTTCCATTTCTTGGCTATTGTAAATAGTGCTGCAATAAACATAGGGGTGCATCTGTCCTTTTCAAATTGGGCTGCTGCATTCTTAGGGTAAATTCCTAGGAGTGGAATTCCTGGGTCAAATGGTATTTCTATTTTGAGTTTTTTGAGGAACCTCCATACTGCTTTCCACAATGGTTGAACTAATTTGCATTCCCACCAGCTGTGTAGGAGGGTTCCCTTTTCTCCACATCCTCGCCAACATTTGTTGTTGTTTGTGTTTTGGATGTTGGCCATCCTCACTGGTGTGAGGTGATATCTCATTGTGTTTTAATCTGCATTTCTCTGATGATTAGCGATGTGGAGCATCTTTTCATGTGCCTGTTGGCCATCTGAATTTCTTCTTTAGAGAAGTGTCTATTCATGTCCTCTGCCCATTTCTTAATTGGATTATTTGCCTTCTGTTTGTTAAGGTACATGAGTTCTTTATATATTTTGGATGTCAACCCTTTATCAGATACGTTTTTTATGAATATATTCTCCCATACTGTAGGATGTCTTTTTGTTCTACTGATGGTGTCCTTTGCTGTACAGAAGCTTTTCAGCTTGACATAGTCCCACTTGTTCATTTTTGCTTTTGTTTCCCTTGCCTGTGGAGATATGTTCGTGAAGAACTTGCTCATGTTCATGTCCAAGAGATTTTTGCCTACGTTTTTTTCTAAGAGTTTTACGGTTTCATGACTTACATTCAAGTCTTTGATCCACCTTGAGTTTACCTTTGTGTATGGGGCTAGACAGTAGTCCAGTTTCATTCTCTTACATGTAGTTGTCCAGTTTTTCCAACACCAGCTGCTGAAGAGGCTGTCATCTCCCCATTGTATATCCAAGGCACTTTTATCAAATATTAATTGACTGTATATGTTTGGGTTAATGTTTGGATTTTCTATTCTGTTCCACTGGTCTGTGGGTCTGTTTTTGTGCCAATACCAAATTGTCTTGATTACTGTGGCTTTGTAGTAGAGCTTGAAGTCAGGGAGTGTAATTCCCCCTGTTTTATTCCTCCTTCTCAGGATTGCTTTGGCTATTCGGGGTCTTTTGTGGTTCCATATGAATTTTAGAATTATTTGTTCCAGTTCATTGAAGAAAGCTGTTGGTAGTTTGATAGGGGTTGCATTGAATCTGTAGATTGCTTTAGGTAGTATAGCCATTTTGACCATATTTATTCTTCCTAGCCAAGAGCATGGGATGCATTTCCATTTGTTAGTGTCCTCTTTAATTTCTCTTAGGAGTGTCTTGTAGTTTTCAGAGTACAGGTCTTTCACTTCCTTCGTTAGGTTTATTCCTAGGTATTTTATTCTTTTTGATGCAATTGTGAATGGAATTGTTTTTCTGATTTCTCTTTCTGTTAGTTCATCATTAGTGTATAGGAAAGCAACAGATTTCTGTGTGTTAATTTTGTATCCTGCAACTTTGCTGAATTCAGATATTAGTGCTAGTAGTTTTGGAATGGAGTCTTTAGGGTTTTTTATGTACAGTATCATGTCATCTGCAAATAGTGACAATTTGACTTCTTCTTTACCAATCTGGATGCCTTGTATGTCTTTGTTTTTTCTGATTGCCGTGGCTAGGACCTCCAGTACTATGTTGAATAACAGTGGAGAGAGTGGGCATCCCTGACTTGTTCCCGATTTTAGATGAAAAGCTTTCAGCGTCTCGCCGTTAAGTATGATGTTAGCTGTGGGTTTGTCATATGTAGCCTTTATGATGTTGAGGTACTTGCCATCAATACCCATTTTGTTGAGAGATTTAATCAGGAATGGATGCTGAATTTTGTCAAATGCTTTTTCAGCATCTATAGAGATGATCATGTGGTTTTTGTTCTTCTTTTTGTTGATGTGGTGGATTATGTTGATAGATTTTCGAATGTTGTACCATTCTTGCATCCCTGGGATGAATCCCACTTGATCATGGTGTATGAAACTCCTGATGTATTTTTGAATTCGGTTTGCTAATATTTTGTTGAATATTTTTGCATCTACGTTCATCAGGAATATTGGTCTGTAATTTTCTTTTCTGGTGAGGTCTTTGCCCGGTTTTACTATTAGAGTGATGCTGGCTTCATAGAATGACTTTGGACGTATTCCCTCCTCTTCTATTTTTTGGAAAACTTTAAGGAGAATCGGTGTTATTTCTTCTCTATATGTCTGGTAGAATTCAGAGGTGAATCCATCAGGCCCGGGAGTTTTGTTCTTGGGTCGTTTTTTGATTACCAAATCAGTTTCATTGCTGGTGATTGGTCGGTTTAGTTTTTCTGTTTCTTGCTTGGTCAGTCTTGGAAGGTTGTAGTTTTCTAAGAAGTTGTCCATTTCTTCTATGTTTTCCAGCTTGTTAGCATATAGATTCTCATAATATTCTCTTATGATTCTTTGTATTTCTGTGGGGTCCGTCGTGATTTTTCCTTTCTCATTTCTGATTGTGTTTATGTGTGTAGATTCTCTTTTTCTCTTAATGAGACTGGCTAGGGGTTTATCTATTTTGTTTATTTTTTCAAAGAACCAGCTCTTGGTTTCATTGATTTTTTCTATTGTTTTATTCTTCTCAATTTTATTTATTTCTTCTCTAATCTTTATTATGTCCCTCCTTCTGGTGACTTTGGGCCTCATTTGTTCTTCTTTTTCCAATTTCAGTAATTGTGTCTTTAGACTATTCATTTGGGAATGTTCTTCCTTCTTTAAATAGGCCTGGATTGCAATATACTTTCTTCTTAGAACTGCCTTTGCTGCGTCCCACAGAAGTTGTGGCTTTGTTTTCTTGTTGTCATTAGTCTCCGTATATTCTTTGATTTCTGTTTTGATTTGGTCGTTAACCCATTGATTAATTAGGAGAGTGTTGTTAAGTCTCCATGTATTTGTGAGCCTTTTTGATTTCTTTCTAAAATTTATTTCTAGTTTTACACCTTGGTGATCTGAGAAGTTGGTTGGTAGGATTTCAATATGTTTGAAATTACTGAGGTTCTTTTTGTGGCCTAGTATGTGGTCTACTCTGGAAAATGTTCCATGTGCACTTGAGAAGAATGTGTATCCTGTTGCTTTTGGGTGTAGAGTTCTGTAGATGTCTGTTAGGTCCATCTGTTCTTGTGTGTTGTTCAGTGCCTCTGTGTCTTTACTTATTCTCTGTGTGGTTGATCTGTCCTCTGGAGTGAGTGGTGTGTTGAAGTCTCCTAAAATGAATGCATTGCTGTCTATTTCCTCCTTTAATTCTGTTAGTATTTGTCTCACATATGCTGGCGCTCCTGTGTTGGGTGCATATATATTTATAATGGTTATATCTTCTTGTTGGACTGACCCCTTTATCATTATGTAATGTCCTTCTTTATCTTTTGCTACTTTCTTCGTTTTGAAGTCTATTTTGTCTGATACAAGTACTGCAACACCTGCTTTTTTCTCTTTGTTGTTTGCATGAAATATCTTTTTCCATCCCTTCACTTTTAGTCTGTGTATATCTTTGGATTTGAGGTGAGTTTCTTATAGGCAGCATATAGATGGGTCTTGCTTTTTTATCCATTCTGTTACTCTGTGTCTTTTGATTGGTGCATTCAGTCCATTTACATTTAGGGTGATTATTGATAGGTATGTACTTATTGCCATTGCTGGCTTTAGATTCGTGGTTACCAAGGGTTCAAGGGTTGCTTCTTTACTATCTAACAATCTAACTTAACTTTCTTGTTAAGTTATTGTAAACACAGTCTGATGTTTCTTTATTTCTCTCCCTTCTTATTCCTCCTCCTCCATTCTTTCTATAATAGGTGTTTTATTCTTTGCCTTTAGTTAGTATTTGGATGGTCTGCTTTCTTTGCTATGATTTTATTTTCTCTGGTGACATCTTTTTAGCCTTAGGTGTGCTTCCATCTAGAGCAGTCCATTTAAGATATCCTGTAGTGGTGGTTTATGAGAGGCAAACTCTCTCAACTTTCGTTTGTCTGGAAATTGTTTAATCCTCCATCATATTTAAATGATAATCGTGCTGGATACAATATTCTTGGTTCGAGGCCCTTCTGTTTCATAACGTTAAATATATCATGCCATTCTCTTCTGGCCTGTAAGGTTTCTGTTGAGAAGTCTGATGATAGTCTGATGGGTTTTCCTTTGTAGGTGATCTTTTTTCTCTCTCTAGCTGCCTTTAATACCCTGTCTTTATCTTTGATCTTTGCCATCTTAATTATTATGTGTCTTGGTGTTGTCTTCCTTGGGTCCCTTGTGTTGGGAGATCTGTGGGCTTCAGTGGACTGCGAGACTATTTCCTTCCCCAGCGAGGGGAAGTTTTCAGCAATTATTTCTTCAAAGACACTTTCTATCCCTTTTTCTGTCTCTTCTTCCTCTGGTACTTCTATAATACGAATATTGTTCCATTTGGATTGGTCACACAGTTCTCTTAATATTCTTTCATTCCTAGAGATCCTTTTATCTCTCTCTGCCTCAGCTTCTCTGTATTCCTGTTCTCTGATTTCTATTCCATTAACAGTTTCTTGCATCTCATCCAGTCTGCTGTTAAGCCTGTCGATCGCTTGTCTGATATCTGCATTGTCTTTCCTCACTTCCCTCACTTCCTCCCTCAACTCTTGCACATTTCTCTGTAGGACATCAGCATGGTTATGACTTTTATTCTGAATTCTTTTTCAGGAAGACTGTGCATTTCCATCCCTTCAGGCTCCCTCTCTGGGGTTGTCTGGTTGATTTTGGTCTGAACCATATTCCTCTGTCTTTTGATGGCTATAGAATTGGTCACTGGTAGTTACCACATATGTCAGCCAGGCTCTTTAAGACTTTAAAAAGAGAGAAAAAAAAGAGAAAGAAAGAAAGAAAAGAAAAAACAAAAAACAAAACAAAACAAAAAAAATGCCCACCAGGAGTAGATTCTGTGGGACTGCTATAGGTGGCGCTGTTGCCCCACTATTCCGCAGCCGTGGCCGCGCTGCTCCGCAGGGCCCTTTATTGCTCTGACAGGGGTGGGAACGAATAGGAGGCTGTTGATCTCAGTGAGAAGTGTAAGTATGGGTACGGTTCCCCAGTCGCCAGCTAAGGCGTCTGAAACTCCCCAGGACTCCCAGCCTGCTGGGCTGAGTGTGCTGGGGCGATCCGGCTCCTCCGCTGGGCTCCTGTCTCTTTAAGACCGCTGAAGAAAGCGCGCTTTTTTTTTCCTTCCCAGGAGCCGGCTGCAAGCACCCTGGCGCATTCCCGCTCAGATCCTGCCCGTCTCTCCAATCTCCGCTGCACTGCGCAATGTGGGTCAGCGCTCCCCGCGCAGATCACCGGGGCTGGCTACTTCGCGGGGTGTAATTCCACTCCCTCCCAGCTCTGAATCCTCTCCTCCCGCCGGTGCGCTGGGGTGGGGGAGGGCTCGGGTCCCGCTGGGTCGCGGCTCCGTATCTTACCCGCCTCTTGGGGTGCCGAGTCCTCTCGGGTGTAGCTGCACGCTGTGCGCTTTCCCGTGTATTCTTGTCTCTCTTTTCGGAATAGATGTAATTGCTGTGTTTTCGTAGATAAATATAGTGTTATGAGGAGATTTCTGCTGCCCTGCTCACGCTGCCATCTTCCCGGAAGTCTGATCAGGCCTCAATAGTTTTACAGCTTTATGGCAACATGCCCAATTCCCCCCAGAGAATGTGTGTTGTGGGTCTGTGCACTGCTGGGTGGAGACAGCAGAGAAGCATTTCTATCTAATCCCTCCTGGACCCAGGCTTTTGCTCAGCAACAGCTAAGTAGTAAGAATCTTATTCTAAGCAGAAGCCCCTGGTTCAGACTTTCAGTTATCAGCAGACACTCTATTAGCCCGATAACTAAGTGCTTCTGAAAAATGAAATTGTGCCCATGTGGCTAAAAGAATACCCTAATTGCATAAGTCCTTTCAAATAATCATCAAAATTCTCATTTTCAATTATAGTTTTCCAATTTCAACATAAAACATTCTTGGAAACTTTGTAACAAGGCAGATGTCTTAAAGATGATTTTATTTTCCCAAAGGCATAATGTTATAATTGGATATTTCTGTTACCAAAGACTAAGCATAAATAAATCACAGTCATATATAAGCAACAACAGGATATAAAACCAAAGATACAGCTACAAATTCCCATGATGGAACTTAGAGATTTCGTATTAAGTCATAAAACATTAGTGATGGAAGCCCCCGAAGAGGCCATCCAGGAGCGGTCCCCACCACCCTCGCCCCCAGACTGGCCACGTCATTATTGCCTGGGACATTTGATAAAGAACACGGATAACTAGACCTCATTTCCCAAGGTGTTGATTTGGTATGGGGTGGGAAACAAAATGCCGTGTTTTTCTTTTAATTTTTCCAGGTGATTCAAAAGAATTATGGTAATGACTTGTATAAATGACACTAGATGTTTTTCTCCTAGATTTACTGATTAAATACCAATGGCTCGATCGCTGTAAACAAATGAGTCTGAGGCATCTGTATTCACATTTATAGATGTTAAAGTTTTTGGCAGTGAATTATATGACTACCAGTTGTACACTTAGATTTTAATGAACTACATAGTTAGCAATGATGAGGATGTCAAATTTAGATGTCTAATATTCAGAAAGTAAAATATGTGGATGTCAGGAACCATAAGGACTAAATATTTATAAGCCTGTGGAAGCAAAATACCAGTGATCAATAATTACTGACATATTTTTTTCACCCATTAAGAAGGAAATGAATAGCAGCATATGTTTTTTATGCATCGCAGTTGTGGTAAGTTGATAACATGAGGTTGAACTAAGTGTCTGAGAGGCCAGGGAGTTAAATGAATATCCATAGTTAATTTTTCTCTTTGGACACCTGCATATATGAAATCAATACCACTAAGACATCAATTCTATCTTCAAATCACATCTCAAATCTACCTTTTTATTTCAACTCTGCCTCCCATCCTAACCCAAAGCACCATCATTTCCACGTTTTTAATAGAAACTGTGTCTTGCTTCCACTTTCACATTCCAATCCATTCTCCATGGAGAAGCCTCAGGGATCTTTTGTAAAATATAAATTTTAACAGAACAAAACAAAAATCAGGTCCTGGCACCCATGCTTAATACATTCTGATGTATTCAAACCCCTTAGCCTGTCTTATAGAGCCCTTTATTACTGGGCCCATCTCCTGTTCAAATTTCATCTCACATTATCTTCTCTTGCACCCATGGTGTTCCTGCCACAGAACCCTTCTTCCTGACCCTCTGTCCCAACAACCCCTTCCCACTCTTACGTGCATCAGCTGTTTCTGATACCTGAAATTCCTTCTATCTTCCTCAGACCGGCTCCTCCCATCTTTCACGGCCCAGCCTCAATGCTATGTCTTCAGAGAAGCCTCTCTGATCACTCTGTCTGATCACATCCCATATACACAGTTCACTTGCTCCCTGAGGGCACAGCCTGCTCTGTTTACCACTATAACCCAAGTGCCTAACACAGACTATATATGTAATAAGTGTTTCTTAGATGCCAGTTGCATAAATGAAGAACAGACTCTGATACCAGCAAGGGATACATCCTGAGACATTCTCAAATTCTCCTAAGTCACAAATATTGAAGCACATGATTTCCTTAAAAAAATAGAGTCATGGACTTCCGGGAAGATGGCAGTGTGAGCAGGGCAGCAGAAATCTCCTCCCAACACTATATTTATCTACGAAAACACAGAAAATACATCTATTCCTAAAAGAGAGACGAGAATACACAGGAAAGCGCACAGCGTGCAGCTACACCCGAGAGGACTTGGCACCCCAAGAGGCGGGTAAGATACGGAGCCGCGACCCGGCGGGACCCGAGCCCCCCCCCCACCCCAGCGCACCGGCGGGAGGAGAGGATTCAGAGCCGGGAGGGAGTGGAAGTACAACCCGCAAAGTAGCCAGCCCCGGTGATCTGCGCGGGGAGCGCTGACCCACATTTCACAGTGCAGCAGAGATTGGAGAGACAGAGGGGCAGGATCTGAGTGGGGAACGCGCCAGGGTGCTTGCAGCCGGCTCCCGGGAAGGAAAAAAAAAAAGTGCGCGCTTACTTCAGCGGTCTTAAAGAGACAGGAGCCCAGCGGAGGAGCCGGATCGCCCCAGCACACTCAGCCCAGCAGGCTGGGAGTCCTGGGGAGTTTCAGACACCTTAGCTGGCGACTGAGGAAGCGTAGCCATACTTAACACTTCTCACTGAGATCAACAGCCTCCTATTCGTTCCCACCCCTGCCAGAGTGATAAAGGGCCCTGCGGAGCGGCACAGTCACAGCTGTGGAATAGTGGGGTAACAGCGCCGCCTAGAGCATTCCCACAGAATCTACGTCCGGTGGGCATTTTTTTTTGTTTTTTTTGTTTTGTTTTGTTGTTTGTTTTGTTTTTGTTTTTTCTTTTCTTTCTTTTTTTTCTTTTGTTCTTTCTTTCTTTCTTTTTTTTCTTTTTTATCTTTTTTTTCTCTTTTTTTTTTCTTCTCTTTTCAAAGTCTTAAAGAGCCCAGCTGACATACGTGGCAACTATCAGTGACCAAATTATACAGCCATGAAAAGACAGAGGAATATGGTTCAGACCAAAATCAACCAGACAACCCCAGAGAGGGAGTCTGAAGGGATGGAAATGCACAGCCTCCATGAAAAAGAATTCAGAATAAAAGTCATCACCATGCTGATGGACCTACAGAGAAATGTGCAAGAGCTGAGGGAGGAAGTGAGGGAACTGAGGAAAGACAATACAGAAATCAGACAAGCGATCGACGGGCTTAACAGCAGAATGGATGAGATGCAAGAGACTGTTAATGGAATAGAAAACAGAGAACAGGAGTACAGAGCAGCTGAGGCAGAGAGATAAAAGGATTTCTAGGAATGAAAGAATATTAAGAGAACTGTGTGACCAATCCAAACGGAACAATATTCGCATTATAGGAGTACCAGAGGAAGAAGAGAGAGAAAAAGGGATAGAAAGTGTCTTTGAAGAAATAATTGCTGAAAACTTTCCCTCGCTGGGGAAGGAAGTAGTCTCGCAGTCCACCGAAGCTCATAGATCTCCCAACACAAGGGACCCAAGGAAGACAACACCAAGACACATAATAATTAAGATGGCAAAGATCAAAGATAAAGACAGGGTATTAAAGGCAGCTAGAGAGAGAAAAAAGATCACCTACAAAGGAAAACCCATCAGACTATCATCAGACTTCTCAACAGAAACCTTACAGGCCAGAAGAGAATGGCATGATATATTTAACGTTATGAAACAGAAGGGCCTCGAACCAAGAATATTGTATCCAGCACGATTATCATTTAAATATGATGGAGGGATTAAACAATTTCCAGATAAACGAAAGTTAAGAGAGTTTGCCTCTCATAAACCACCACTATAGGATATCTTAAATGGACTGCTCTAGAGGGAAGCACACCTAAGGCTGAAAAGATGTCACCAGAGAAAATAAAATCATAGCAAAGAAAGCAGACCATCCAAATACCAACTAAAGGCAAAGAATAAAAAACTTATTATAGCAAGAATAGAGGAGGAGGAATAAGAAGGGAGAGAAATAAAGAAACATCAGACTGTGTTTACAATAACTTAACAAGAAAGTTAAGTTAGATTGTTAGATAGTAAAGAAGCAACCCTTGAACCCTTGGTAACCACGAATCTAAAGCCAGCAATGGCAATAAGTACATACCTATCAATAATCACCCTAAATGTAAATGGACTGAATGCACCAATCAAAAGACACAGAGTAACAGAATGGATAAAAAAGCAAGACCCATCTATATGCTGCCTATAAGAAACTCACCTCAAATCCAAAGATATACACAGACTAAAAGTGAAGGGATGGAAAAAGATATTTCATGCAAACAACAAAGAGAAAAAAGCCGGTGTTGCAGTACTTGTATCAGACAAAATAGACTTCAAAACGAAGAAAGTAGCAAAAGATAAAGAAGGACATTACATAATGATAAAGGGGTCAGTCCAACAAGAAGATATAACCATTATAAATATATATGCACCCAACACAGGAGCGCCAGCACATGTGAGACAAATACTAACAGAATTAAAGGAGGAAATTGACAGCAATGCATTCATCTTAGGAGACTTCAACACACCATTCACTCCAGAGGACAGATCAACCAGACAGAAAATAAGTAAAGACACAGAGGCACTGAACAACACACTAGAACAGACGGACCTAACAGACATCTACAGAACTCTACACCCAAAAGCAACAGGATACACATTCTTCTCAAGTGCACATGGAACATTTTCCAGAATAGACCACATACTAGGCCACAAAAAGAACCTCAGTAATTTCAAAAATATTGAAATCCTACCAACCAACTTCTCAGATCACCAAGGTATAAAACTAGAAATAAATTTTAGAAAGAAATCAAAAAGGCTCACAAATACATGGAGACTTAACAACACTCTCCTAATTAATCAATGGGTTAATGACCAAATCAAAACAGAAATCAAAGAATATATGGAGACTAATGACAACAACAACACAAAGCCACAACTTCTGTGGGACGCAGCAAAGGCAGTTCTAAGAGGAAAGTATATTGCAATCCAGGCCTATTTAAAGAAGGAAGAACATTCCCAAATGAATAGTCTAAAGACACAATTACTGAAATTGGAAAAAGAAGAACAAATGAGGCCCAAAGTCACCAGAAGGAGGGACATAATAAAGATTAGAGAAGAAATAAATAAAATTGAGAAGAATAAAACAATAGAAAAAATCAATAAAACCAAGAGCTGGTTCTTTGAAAAAATAAACAAAATAGATAAACCCCTAGCCAGACTCATTAAGAGAAAAAGAGAATCTACACACATAAACACAATCAGAAATGAGAAAGGAAAAATCACGACGGACCCCACAGAAATACAAAGAATCATAAGAGAATATTATGAGAATCTATATGCTAACAAGCTGGAAAACATAGAAGAAATGGACAACTTCTTAGAAAAATACAACCTTCCAAGACTGACCAAGCAAGAAACAGAAAAACTAAACAGACCAATCACCAGTGACGAAATCGAATTGGTAATCAAAAAACTACCCAAGAACAAAACCCCTGGGCCTGATGGATTCACCTCTGAATTCTACCAGACGTATAGAGAAGAAATAACACCGATTCTCCTTAAAGTTTTCCAAAAAATAGAAGAGGAGGGAATACTTCCAAACTCATTCTATGAAGCCAGCATCACTCTAATACCAAAACCGGGCAAAGACCTCACCAAAAAAGAAAATTACAGACCAATATCCCTGATGAACGTAGATGCAAAAATACTCAACAAAATATTAGCAAATCAAATTCAAAAATACATCAAGAGGATCATACACCATGATCAAGTGGGATTCATCCCAGGGATGCAAGGATGGTACAACATTCGAAAATCCATCAACATCATCCACCACATCAACAAAAAGAAGAACAAAAACCACATGATCATCTCCATAGATGCTGAAAAAGCATTTGACAAAATTCAGCATCCATTCCTGATTAAAACTCTCAACAAATGGGTATAGAGGGCAAGTACCTCAACATCATAAAGGCTATATATGACAAACCCACAGCTAACATCATACTTAACGGCGAGACGCTGAAAGCTTTTCATCTAAGACTGGGAACAAGACAGGGATGCCCACTCTCTCCACTGTTATTCAACATAGTACTGGAGGTCCTAGCCACAGCAATCAGACAAAACAAAGACATACAAGGCATCCAGATTGGTAAAGAAGAAGTCAGATTGTCACTATTTGCTGATGACATGATACTGTACATAAAAAACCCTAAAGACTCCATTCCAAAACTACTAGAATATCTGAATTCAGCAAAGTTGCAGAAGACAAAATTAACACACAGAAATCTGTTGCTTTCCTATACACTAATGATGAACTAACAGAAAGAGAAATCAGAAAAACAATTCCATTCACAATTGTATCAAAAAGAATAAAATACCTAGGAATAAACCTAACGAAGGAAGTGAAAGACCTGTACTCTGAAAACTACAAAACACTCCTAAGAGAAATTAAAAAGGACACTAACAAATGGAAATGCATCCCATGCTCTTGGCTAGGAAGAATCAATATTTTCAAAATGGCTATACTACCTAAAGCAATCTACAGATTCAATGCAATCCCTATCAAACTACCAACAGCTTTCTTCAATGAACTGGAACAAATCATTCTAAAATTCATATGGAACCACAAAAGACCCCGACTAGCCAAAGCAATCCTGAGAAGGAGGAATAAAACAGGGGGAATTACACTCCCTGACTTCAAGCTCTACTACAAAGCCACAGTAATCAAGACAATTTGGTATTGGCACAAAAACAGACCCACAGACCAGTGGAACAGAATAGAAAATCCAAACATCAACCTAAACATATACAGTCAATTAATATTTGATAAAAGTGCCTTGGATATACAATGGGGAGATGATAGCCTCTTCAGCAGCTGGTGTTGGAAAAACTGGACAGCTACATGTAAGAGAATGAAACTGGACTACTGTCTAGCCCCATACACAAAGGTAAACTCAAGGTGGATCAAAGACTTGAATGTAAGTCATGAAACCATAAAACTCTTAGAAAAAAACATAGGCAAAAATCTCTTGGACATAAACATGAGCAACTTCTTCATGAACATATCTCCCCGGGCAAGGGAAACAAAAGCAAAAATGAACAAGTGGGACTATATGAAGCTGAAAAGCTTCTGTACAGCAAAGGACACCATCAGTAGAACAAAAAGACATCCTACAGTATGGGAGAATATATTCATAAAAAACGTATCTGATAAAGGGTTGACATCCAAAATATATAAAGAACTCATGCACCTTAACAAACAGAAAGCAAATAATCCAATTAAGAAATGGGCAGAGGACATGAATAGACACTTCTCCAAAGAAGAAATTCAGATGGCCAACAGGCACATGAAAAGATGCTCCACATCGCTAATCATCAGAGAAATGCAGATTAAAACCACAATGAGATATCACCTCACACCAGTGAGGATGGCCAACATCCAAAACACAAACAACAACAAATGTTGGCGAGGATGTGGAGAAAAGGGAACCCTCCTACACTGCTGGTGGGACTGCAAATTAGTTCAACCATTGTGGAAAGCAGTATGGAGGTTCCTCAAAAAACTCAAAATAGAAATACCATTTGACCCAGGAATTCCACTCCTAGGAATTTACCCTAAGAATGCAGCAGCCCAATTTGAAAAGGACAGATGCACCCTATGTTTATTGCAGCACTATTTACAATAGCCAAGAAATGGAAGCAACCTAAGTGTCCATCAGTAGATCAATGGATAAAGAAGATGTGGTACATATACACAATGGAATATTATTCAGCCATAAGAAGAAAACAAATCCTACCATTTGCAACAACATGGATGGAGCTAGAGGGTATTATGCTCAGTGAAATAAGCCAAGCCGAAAAAGACAAGTATCAAATGATTTCACTCATATGTGGAGTATAAGAACAAAGAAAAAAACTGAAGGAACAAAACAGCAGCAGACTCACAGAACCAAGAACGGACTAATAGTTACCAAAGGGAAAGGGACTGGGGAAAATGGGCGGGAAGGGAGGGATAAGAGGGAAAAAGGGGCATTACGATTGGCAGATGTAATGTTGGGGGGGCACGGGGAGGGCAGTACAACTCAGAGAAGACAAGTAGTGATTCTATAGCATCTCACTACGCTGATGGACAGTGACTGTAATGGGGTTGGTGGGGGGACCTGATGAAGGGGTAGTTTAATAATCGTAATATTGCACATGTAATTGTAAATTAATGATAATAAAATAAATTATATTAAAAATAAATAAATAAATAAATAAATAAATAAACTTCCAGTCTCTGTCACCTGAAGAACCAAAAAATAAGGTTTAAGGCAGCCACGGCTCTTGGAAAGTGAGAGGAGAATCCTGGGGAAAGGTAAGGAGGAGAAGCATTAAACTCTGTGGAGTAACTCTACCCAAACCTTGGCAGACTGTTGAACCATTCGTGTGTGGAGCAGACTCCCACGAGGCCCAGATAAGGATAAAAGAACTGAATTGATTTCATCTGCCTCAGAAATAACAGTTGGCTGTTTGAGTTAGTCAATTTATATACCTAAAAGCAAAAATAAATAAAAATAAAAATCAACATCCTTCAGAGGAATATAAAGGAATCCAGAGCCTCCATGACATAATGTTTACAATATCCATGATATTGCGAAATTACTCATACAAAGAATCACGAAAATGTAACCTGCTCTCAAGTTAAAAGACAAACTACAGAGACTGACCTAAAATACTCAAATGTTGGAATTAGCCGGAAATGGTTTTAAACTTTTGTAACTATGTATTAGTAAAGGAAAGGGAAATGATGCAAAGGAAAATATGCTTATAAGAATGAGTATGAAATTAAGATATAACCAAATGGAGATTCTAAAAATAAGAAATATGATATCAGAAATAAACTGGATGGGCTAAATAGCAGAACAGAGATGACCAAGGAAAGAATCCGTGAATTTAAGGTCCATAGAAATTACCCAATATGAGGAACAGAAAAGTAGGAGGAAAAAAGGAGCAGACCTCCAAAGGCCTGGGTGCAATATCAAAAAATCCAACACATGTAATTGGAGTTCCAGAAGGAGAGGAAAGGAATAGGGCCAAAAAAATACTCGAAAATAACAATGACTGAAAATTTCCCAAATTTAATGAAAGGCATAAATTGACAGATTCAATATGCTTGGCAACCCGATGAAGCATAAGCACAAAACCATGCAAACCGTGAGTTTAAAAATGAAGAAAACCATGACTGGGACTTCATAGTCAAACTGCTAAAAGCCAAAAATAAAAGGAAAACTGGAAAGCGGCCAAAGAAAACGACATGTTGCATACAGGGGAGTAATCATGAAATCAGAGATAATAGAGAATCTTTAACATGCTAATAGAAAAATATGACAACCCAGAATTCCACATGCAATAAAATAGCCTTCAAGAATGAAAGCAAAATCAAAATATTTTCGGGTAGAAGAGAACCAAGAGAATTCATTGCTAGCAAATCTGTATAAGAAATGCTACAGGAAGTTTCAGGCTGAAGGGAAATGATAACAGATGGAAATGTGATTCATCCTAATGGAATGAAAAGCATCAGAACTGTAAATACCTGGATAAATATAATATTTTTTCCTTTACATTTCGTAAAACTACATATGACAGATTTTTTTTAAAGCAACATCTTGTAGCATTCATCACATATTGTAGATATAAAACATATACCATAAAACATGGAATGGAGGTGGGGGTGAATGGACTTACATGGTTCTAAGGTTTCTACATATTCTCTAAAGTGGCGCATTGTTAACAGAACAGTGTAAAATGGTAAGGACGTATATATTTAATTACAAAGGCAACCGCTGTGGAAAAAATGATACAAAGAAGTGTTGCTAAAAAGCTAGTAGAAAAAGTGAATGATACAAAAGAAGACAAAAACAGGGTGCAGCTGAATAAAAAGATAGGAAATAAAAATAATAAAATGGTAGACCTAATTCAACCTTATATCAATAATTTTGTTTAATGGAATAAACACTGATTTAATGCATAAAGACAGATTGGCTTAAATGGATCAAAAAAGATATACCTTTAAAACAATAACATAAGGCTGGAGTTAGCTATATTCTTATATAAAATAGACTTCAAGTGAAGTGCATTGCAGGATTAAGGGGGTCATTTCATAATAATGATAAAAGGGTCAACTTTTCAGGAAGGCATAATCATAAATTTTATATCTTTGTGCCTAATATCAGAGCTTCAAAACACATCAAGCAAAAAATGATAAAATTAAAGGAAGAAATAGACAACACTTAGATTTTAACATTCTTGTCAATTGACAGATGAATCAGTATAGATGATCTCCATCCAGCAACTACAGAATATACTCCCCCCCCTTCCTCCCTTCCCCACATCCCCCCACCAAATGTACATACAGACCAGATGCTGGGCTGTAAATCAAATCTCAATAAATTTGAAAAGATTGAAATAATAAGACTATGTTCTTTGATCATAATGGAATAAAAGTAGAAACCAAGATGTCTAAAAAAACCCCACAAATATTTGGAAGCTCAGTGAAAGGTCTAAATCTATGAGTCAAAGAAGAAATCACAAGAGAAATTAGGAAGTATTTTGAATTAGGTAATGAAAATACAACATCAAAATTTGTGGGGAAACTGTCATAGCCAAAAGGAGCCTAAGGAGACATGGTGACTGATGCAATGTGATATACTAGTTGAGATATTAAAATTATCTGGAAGAGAAGAAAAGGATATTAGGTAAAAAAAAAAAAAGGAAATGAAGTATGTACTTAATAATGTGTCAGTATTGTGACAAATTATACTAATGTAAGATGTAAACTGGGAGTGGGGTATATGAGTACTATTTTTGCAACTTTTCTATAAATCTAAAACTATTCTAAAATAAATAGTTAATTTAAAAGTTCCAAAAAATTTTGTAGGGTGCAGCTAATGCAGTGCTTAGAGGGAATTTTATAGCTTTAAACATCTATTTTAGAAAAGAAAGGTCTAAAAGACAATGACTAAAGTCCTACCTTAAGAAGCTAGTAAACAAAGAACAAAATGAAGAGATAGAAGGTAAAAATAGTAGAAGTAGACAGAAGGAAAGAGATAATAAAGAAAGACAACAGAAGAAATCAATGAAATAGACAGACAACATGCAAAATCACAAAGCCAGAAATTGGTATTTTGAAAAGATCAACAGTATTGATAAACCTGTAGATAGACCAATAATGAAAAACAGAACAAATTACTAGTATCAGGAATGAAGGATTTATCACTAGAGATCTTATAGGATAAAAAGGGATATGGTAAACAACTTTATGCCAACAAATTTGACAACATAAATGGACAGTTTCTTGAAAAATACCAGCATACTAAAACTGTCACAAGGTGAAGCAAAATCTGAATAAGCTTCTACTAAAGAAATGGAATTAATTTAAAAACTTTCCTGTAAAGAAAAGTCAGGGCCACAGTGGTTTCACTGATGAATCTTACCAAGTACTTAAAGAAGAAATCAATCTTATATAAGCTTTCAGAAAACATGCAAAGGGGAAACACTTCCAAACTCATTTCACTAGGCCATCGTAACCCTAAAAACCAAAAGTGGACAAAGACACTACAGATTTAAAAGAAAATTCAAAATAGTGTGCCGTATAAACATAGATCCAAAAAATTCTAGGCAAAATAGTAACAAATCATAATACATTATGAGTAAGTAACCAAGGATAGATAGGTAGGTATCTGATAAAGCCAGTATAGTAAAATGTTACTGATAAAATTTAGGTGGTCAGTATAGGGGTATATAGGAAACTGAATGTAGGATATTCATTATAAAGTTCTTCCAGCATTTTTGTGTCTGAAATTTTCCAAAATACAATATAGGGAGAAAAATCAAGGGAATATTTCCAGATTTGCATGTAAAGAGATTATTTCTGCTGTAGTATGTGGAATTTGAGATGGGCTGCTGAGACCACTTAGGAGAACATTATATAGATATTTTTAGGTTGGCATTTATAGATAGTTGAAAATACAGATATTTCCAGGTAAATTTGAGCCCTGGGACAATTTACAAAATGTTGGAATGCTGACCTTTTGAACAGAAGCAAATTTTGTATAAGCAAATTTTTTACTACATGCTTGCTGAGAGGTTTGGATATATCACTGCCACATGTGCATATGTATGTGAGCTTTTAGTAAACATTAGATTTTTGGCATGTACATTAATATGTTGAAGGCTTTTGCAAGTACCACTATTTTAGCAGTACATATATCCCTCCCTAAAATCTAATTAATATGTGGTGACCTTTCTAGAGACTTAAAGGATTTTTAAAATGTAGATTAAAGGCATTTAGAATGCTATTAACATCAATTTTACTGCTAAAGTAAATGCTTTATTATATTACACCATTATTGTGGTATAGTCAACCATGAACTTAAAAGATTCTATAAAAAAGAAATAATGAAGATGATTGCTGTAATAGTCATAATTGTATAAAGTGGTTGAAGATTGTTGAACATACTGCTAGCAGTAAGATGCATGGAAAACAAAGCTTTTTGAGAATGTCGGGTAGTTATCAAGGCTATTTTACCAGCCTGCAGTGATTGTAATTCATGTCACAGAATTTTAAGTTACTATGTGGATACTGGGTTGCTTGGAAATACATGTAACTGAAGTGTTGAATACAGGAGTGTAAACTTTTTAAATTGTTAAATAAATGCAACAAGCTACCCAGTTGTGCTTGTAAAATAGTATTTGTACAAACTTATCTTTGGGCTTATGACTTAACTTTGTTATATGGCAATAATATTTCCTAGTATTTTTATTACCTTGTTAGGGTTGGTGTGTACTAATGTCTTCCTCAGTTATTTTTTCCTCACCACTTTTTCCCTAAAGCATCCCCAGTACATAATGCTTGTTATGTTCCAGAATTGCTTTAGGAATTGGAACCTGACAGTAGTTGTAATTCTGAGTTAAGCATTCAGACTGTGGTCTCCTCTGCCCATTTCCTGGCCTGGTGATGGGCAATGTGAACAGCTTCATTTGTGGATGGCTGGACTTTTAATTTCCAAGTCACAGCCTTAACTTTCAGTCTGTTTTAGCCATGTGCTTACTAATAAAGAGTGGTGGTACATACTAATGCTAAGTGTTGTGTTAGGGCAGATAATATAAAAAGTAGGAATGCTGGTAAGTAAAATGCTTATAAGCTTATGCCCAGTCAAAGATACTGGATGCAGGAAACCTCCAGTCACTTGAGTTGGGAAACAGGAATGAGAACTTAGACTCAGCAAGTACAACAGCTACTCAGAATAAGCCTTTGAAAGTTGTAGGTATAGGTTGATGTGCCCAAAAATACTTCCTGACCTCTGTTGTCAACTTACTAAAACTTCTTTAGTTAGGAGCCTTGAAACTTTCTGGGGAGGCTCATTCAGCAAAACAAGGACCTCCCAGAAGTGCCACTCATATCTTTGCTCCACAACCTTCAGGGCAACCTAGAGGACAGGAGCAAAACCTAGTTCTGTCAGTGAACACCGTCTCTCTGTTACCCAGTCTTGCTCGCCAAAAATTCAGTACTTTCCTGTCAGAGTGAAGGCGGAGGCACAGAAAGTTACCTGTGGAATTCAGAAAGGGATTCTAGTCTGAGAACCACTCCTCTCACCCAAACAAAACAGTAATTATTAAGCTTTTTTCCTTCAGTGTTTTATAGTGTATTGTCATGTCAATCTGAGTTGGCTTTAATTATATCAGAGTTCAAGTATCTCAAGTACTGGGTTTATTGTAATGAATGTTGAGGTATATAAAAACACAGATCCCTTCCTCATGGTAAGGTCAGGCAGACCAGAAATATTTTGACATTGACGTTTGAGGTGGACTACAGTGTTACGAGATAGAAGGCTGTCTTGCTGTTGCTTACCAATTTAAGTCACTTTTGAATGACTACCATTGTATAAGGATGGGAGAGCCTAGGGAAGTACAAAACGCAGTCCCTGGCGATTCTAATGCAGCAGTTTTCTACCTGCACAACTCTATTTCTTATTAATAAGCTACATGGGTGATTCTGAAGTACTGCTTAGGTTTAGAACTTCTTTATATATTGGAGGCAGGAAACATTAGTGAATGGAGCAGTTGGGTGAAAGGAGAATGCATGTAAGGTCTTGCAAGTTTATTACACTGAAAAATGGATGAAAATGAAAAATCTGTCAGGACTTGGAAACTATGAGAATCTGAAAGAAAAGAATATGGTTTTGCCTACAAGAATGGTAATTGTACTGACAGAATAGTCATTAGAATATTAAGAAAGGGTATTATAGGATTCTAAAGGCTGTTATGAATAAGAGATATTTCTTATAATTATTTGGAAAAAATCTGAAAGATTTCATAGTGGGCATATTTAAGTGATGTGGGGAACTGTAAGGTGGTTAAAGCGAGGACGGCAGTAGTTGACTATTTACATTAATTGTATAATGTAACCTCTCAAGCACTTTTGAGATCCCAGAGTTGGATGGTTTCTATTTCCTCAACTTCTAATTCTTTTTAAGACCTTTAAAGAGAGCAGTGGTTCCCATCTAGAAGGCTGTGAGCCAATTCTCAGTGTTTCAGAAAGCTTAATGGAAATCATATATTTACCCAGTTTAAGGATGTACAAAATGAAGTTCCTTTGTTTTTGGCTGGAATCAAATCACCCCAGAGTTTAAATACTAGGTCTTCCTTATTGATTAAGTAATTTGCTAGTAGTTACATTTTTTGATTTTTTACAAAAGTGAAAATGAATTTATGTAATACATGCAGATCAGAAAGGAAAAAATAAAAAGAGGGAGTCTTTGGTTGGAAGGTTGATAAGGGAATATTTTTATCATATGCCTTATTTCTTTATCCATTTACTAGGAGTTAATGTCTTTGGCTTTCTTAAATAGAAACACAGCTTGTATATTAGTGCTTAGTTCTCAGTTGAGTAAATGTAGAAAAACTCCACAATAACTGCTATTGCCTGTGCCAGAAAGTCACACTTTTTCATTGACTTTATTGCTTCTAAGTTTTTTGTCCCTGTTTTGCTTTGATGGTTAAAAACTTGAAGCAGTATTAAAATTTCTGGACATACCTTCTTTACCACTGTTTCCCCAACTCTTAGAACAGTGTTTGGTGCTCAGTAAATGCTTGTTGAGTGAAATAAAACACTGCATGTAATAGTAATTAGAGTTGAAGTAAATGTTAAGATATAAGGGAATTAAAAGAATAATTATGCTTTGACTCTCAGCACCGGAGTTGATTTATGTTAATTTTGAGATTTGGGAGATACTTGCAATACTGGAAGCATCAATGATACTGTTATCCTATCCATTTTTAGCTTTATTAACTAGTTGACATTCAGTTTTCTCAAATGTCCAAAACTTTACCCTAGCATCTTATTTCAGTGTTTTGTACTTTGTTAGTGAATAAAATTATTTCAGACATTCAGGAGCGGTATAAAGCGCATTGCAATAGCAAAGAAACTGCTGAGTGACCGGATAGAGAACCTTTGGTCTCTGCCTCATTGGTCCTTCCACCATGTTGTCTGCAAGTTATAGATTAAATGAGGGTATCTTACAACTTCATTATCTCACAATTTTAAGTCCCCTAAGGAATGAACCTAGTTGAGGAAATAGAGCCTGGTATTGTATGTGTGGACAGAAAAGTGGTGCTCTGTGAGAGTGGAATTAAATTCTTGTGTAGGGCATCCTTGCCAGGACACAAAGGAACAGTATGGATTGTAAACTAGAAAACTTTGTGCTCTTAATCTGAATCCCAGTATTTACCCAGCTCTTTGGTAGCCTAAGATAAGATAGTTCTATTTGAAACAGCTCAACAGATACTTATGGAGTGCCTACAGTATGCCAGATACTGTTCTAGGTGCTAGACCTATACTAATAAACAAGATATACAAGGCCCCTGTTCTCATGGAACTTAATTTTTATTTGAGGGGAATAGAAAATAACAAATATATACTATGTCAGGTAGTAAAAGGTGGTTGTTTCAGATACCTCCTGCTGATTAGCAAAACACCCCAACATTTCCTGGCTTAAAATAGCTATTTTATTGTTCATTACCGTTCTGTGGGTTGAAAAGGGCTCGTGTGTAGGATCCCTTAACTGGTCTCACTAGGGTCCCTCCGTGGCAGCGGGGCCTGGGAACCTGGCATGGTTCACTCCCCCAGCATGGCCATCAGGCGGTGCTCGGCTGGAGCCCCAGTTCGTTCCCCTTGGCTTCTCCTTGGGACCTGGGCTTCTCACAGCATGTGGCTGGGTTCCAACTGTGCAAAGGCAGAAGCTGCAGATTTTTTGAAGGCCCAGCCTCAGAAATTACATTGCCACTTCCATCACATTTTATTGGTCAAAATAGGTCCAAGGAAGGAAAAGTAGATTCCACCTTTTGATGGAGGATGGTGACAAGACCACATAATGTTGTGGTCATGGTCATCTATGGCAACGACCTGCTACAGTGCTATTAAAAAATTAGGCTGTGACCCAGCAGTCCCGTGGTTCTACCTTTTGCTTCAGCAGTGTTAGGATGGAACAGATCCAGGGGTGCCCATTCTTTCAGCCTCCCACCTCCTTTCAGCTTCTTTTCCAGTTGCAGCCTTCATCTTCTCAGCCATCCTCTGCCTCTGGGGCCAGCCAGTACGGTTCTTTGAGCTTTGCTTCTTACTGCCCATCAATCATGAGCTCCCATATTCATCAGCATTATTCAACCTACATCTGCAGGCCTCCTATACCTACTTCTCTGTGGGCTTCTATTTTGACCTTGACAGTAGGGCTCTAGAGGCTGTGGGCTCCTTAGCTCTGAGTTGGTCGAGGAGAAGTGCAAAGTCTCAGAGCCTCCCTTGAAGATGCAAAATCAGCATGGTGGCCTCGCCCTCTTTCAGGAGGAGCAGAAGCCACCCCAAGATGACTGAGGTAAAACCCTGGACACTGTGGAAGCCTGCATGGTCCTAGAGAAGAACCTGAACCAGGCCCTTTTGTATCTGCATTCCTTGGGATCTGCCTGCATAGACACCCATTTCTGTGACTTCCTGGAGAGCCACTTCCTAGATGAGGAGGTGAAATTCATCAAGAAGATGGGAAACCACCTGACTAGCCCTCACAGGCCAGCTGGCCCCCAAGCTAAGCAAATATCTCTTTGAAAGGCCCATCCTCAAGCTGACTTGGAGCCTCCAGAGCCCAGTGGTCTTTGAGGGGCCCTTCTGACATCCCCCTCGTGTCAGGGCTTCTGTGGCAGCCTCTCCCAGCAGCCCCTAAGCAGCTTTTTAACTGCCCTGAAGTTCTCTCTCAAGCCATGGGCCAAATGGAAGCAATAAAGCTTTTTTGCAGCAAAAACATAATAAAAATTAAATTTAAAAATCAAGCAGGTTAATAGGGGCATAGAGGAGATGGAGAATAGAAAGTACAGTATTCTGTAATAAGTCAAGGCCTCCCCAGTGAGGCAGCATTGCAGATACCTAATGGAAATGAGAAAGTGAACCATGGGAACCAAAAAAAGTTAAGAATACTGCAGGCAGAGAGAACAGGAAATACAGAAATCCTAGGGTGGGAGAAACTGTGGTGTGATCAAGGAACAGCAAGGAGGGCAGTGTGACTTGGGATGGTGTGATGGAGAGGGGTGAAGGTGTGAGTGATCAGAGGGAGAAACAGATCTGTGGCCCATCGCTAAGGATTTTGGATTCTCCGAGTTAGATGGGAATCTATTGGCAGATTATGAGCAGAGGAGTTAACTGATTTGACTTAAATTTTAAAAGAATCCTGTTCTGACTATCTTTGTCTACTGTTTTGAGAATGGACTATAAGAGGACAAGGGTGGTAATAAGGAGTCAAGTCATAGGCTAGTGCCATGTCAGACGATAGATGTACTAAGTAGTCAGGAGTTGGATTTTGGATATATTTCAAGTTGGGACTGATGGGATTTACTGGTGAGGGTGGATATGAGGTGACAGAGAGATCAAGGATGACTCCCAAAGTTTTTGCTCTAGGTAGGAAAATTGGAATCTGCATTTACAAAGATAAGAAAACTGGAGGAGGAGTAGGGTGGAGTTGAAGGAGATGCAACACTTGTAATTTTGGCTGTTAAATAAGATGAATCTAAGAAGACATCTGGGGAAAAAAGGTTACTAAATGTTACTTCCTTCTTGCAGGTATGACGTTGAATGCTTCAGATCTGGTCACTATGGTACGAGAACGAAAATGCATATTGTGCCACATTGTGTACAGCTCGAAAAAGGTAATGGATAGAAGAGGGAGAGTCTCAGGCTTTATTTCTGATCATTTTTCCAGAGACATCATACAGAATATTTATAGATGGCTAAAAGCATTTAACAGCTTATTTATGGCTCATTCCACTGGTTTCTTTTTATTACTGCCTCATCAAGCCAGTAACTGTATTACTAAACCTCTACCTAGAATTTGAGGATACCCCAAAGTAGATAATAAAGAAAAATGTAATGCGTAACCAGTTATAGAGAAAATACTTGAAGATTCAGTTTATTTGAGGTTATACTTCTTGCTGATTAGCTAAGGACCCAGTGTTTACTGTGTTGCATGCATTCTCTTTCTGCCTGTGCTTGTGGTAAGTGCCGCACAGCTGAAATGGTATTAACAATATCCTAGATGTCCACAAGGTGGGGATATTGCTCAAAGAAAAACACATTTTTAAGAACTAAAAGAACTTACCTGTGCCTTGGCAAAATCGACTGCAATTTGTCTTACTTTTTGCTTTTTCTTGCCTTCATCCTTTGCTTTTAAAGTAGTGTTGCTAGCTTAAATACAGTGGACTTTTTTTCTCTATGCTTTTAAGGTGGTCTTGATTGTCATTGGTAATCAGAACTGAGATTAGACTATCATGAGGTGGGTTAGCCAGGGAAGTCTGAGTGAACCTTGAAAGATGTTTGAGAGTTTAAGACGGCTTAAAAGAAATAGAGAAGAGATGCTGTAGGTCGGAGAACAACTTATACAAAGGTACAGAGCTGGAATGGAATATAACAGTTCTAGGAGTTGGTAAGAAGGCTCGTCTGATTAAAACTGTTTCATCTTGGGAATAGTGGGACAGCATTTAGTTTGTAATTTAAGTGAAGACAGTTGACAAGCAGTGCTGAGTGCCAGACTAAGGGTTTGATTATGATTCATCCAGTAAGCTGGGGTGAAAAATTTTTTTTCCTCTTTAGTGTTAGTGATGGAAAAATCAATTGAGATTTTAAAATCATGTTGAACAATATACCTGCTGCCTCTTACAAAAGTACAAGAACTGCTCTTTTAGTTTTAAAAAGTTAGGCCAGGGTTTATACAAATTTTCATCAATAAAAATTCTTTATGGTGTGAGATGGATAGTAGACACTCAGGTGTGGCGTCAGACTTTCATGGAGTAGCCACCCTATCTTGTGCCGTCTTATAGTTTTTGTCATTTTAATTTTTTTAAGCTTCTTCTACTCTGGTTGAAAACATGTTTTCATCACTTTATCCTTTTCCATGGATTAGAATGACCATTAAATCAAGGGCAAGGATTATCTTCTCCTGTCCTAAGGGAAGCCAATGGTAGGTTGTTAAGCAAGGGAATGGCATAATTTAAGTGTTACGGTTAATACAGTCTAAAAAATTAGCAGAATAGGTTCATTGAAAGATATAACTCTGATATTTATTTTTGGATAGATTGTGAACAATTTATGTTGAAGCGGTGCTTTCTGCTAGTTTCCCAAGCTAGTCTAATCCTGATTTCTCCAAACACACTGTGGAGGAGAAAAGCATCTAGGGTTATTAAGTATGGGAAGAAACTGTATAGTGCATCCCTATGCTCATTAACTTAATGAAAGACTGAGAAGCCCTGTAGTTAAAAAATAATTTAAAAGAATGTTTTGTATTATTCAGTGTGTTCAACCACCAAACTTTTTTTTTTCTTCTATTCTCTTCCTCCTTTTAAAAACAAAATGATAAATGTATAGGAAACTACATTGAAGTGTAGTTACTGAGCAGGTATGCCCTGGGGCTATTACTTTAATCCTGTGCTTCTGGATCTTTCCCAGTTATTTTGAAAGCTCAGTTGCCTGCTTTTTGCGTTCATTCCTTCGGGTAGGATAAGAGAGAATTTCACATATAAATTTAGGAAAAGATTTGTGAAGTGTTTTAGACAATCAAACATCATGTTAAAACTAGTTTTGAATGATAATGTTTTTATAACTGAAATAGAATATACAATTAGTTTTTATATCAGAGAATAACCTGTTTCAGTGGATACTGTTTTAGTCCGGAATGGTTTTATTGTAAGAAACAGAACTCACTTAAATTTAGCTCAAGAAAAGGGGATTTGGCATATGTAAATCTAATCCAAGATAAAATTAAATAATAGGAAACATGGAGATTTAAGCAGGTGTGTATTGTTCATGGATTATTCTCATTTTATATTATGTCATTAATTCTACTCAGTTTTCCGCAATGTAAGTGTTCATTCTAGTTAGTGGCCAATCAGTTGTAGCTAGAAGGGATCGCATGTAAAGCTACCCCTCCAAATGAAGCATTTGTAGAAATAGGAAAGAAACAGTTGTCTTCAGTAAAATTGCCATTTAAAGGAAGTGCTGTGAATCATACCCTGTTTGTCACACAGTTGTAGTAGATAAGATAAGAATAGGTAGTTAGGTTGTTGTGCTCTTTTTGACAAATGAACTGTATGTAATGAAAAATCTAAATGCACCAAGTGCTTACACAATGTGACATGGTATTCAAAACATTAGCTTTGGTTCAGATCTGCCAGGGTTTGAGTCCTAGTTTGACCACCTGATTATCTCTGACTCTGAGAGGGCAAGACTGAATATTTTCACACTTACTCCTTCAGGGTCTAGCTCTGTACTTGGCACATAATAAGACTTGATGAATATTTGAATAAGTAAGTTTGCTTTTCTTCATCCTTGTGTCCTCATGAAGTTAATAATATTTCCTCAGCAGTGTTTTGGAGTTCAAGTGAGAAAATGTTTAGGACACAGGGAACAGTTAATAGTAATACTCAACAGTTATAGTAGGCCTTTTATTATATATGTAAACAGCCATTCTCTAATTATGGCATGCTGGGTGTATACACTTTGGTGTGACAAAGGGACAGACATTTACAGCTTTTTCTTTTTGAGGTGTGTGTGCATGTGCGCACAAGTTTTAAAGTGGAAGCTCTTCCCACAGATTTAATTTTCTTCCTGTTAAAGGTGCAAAGAAGGGAGGAGAGAACCTAGTAAATTTTTTAACTTTTCATTAAAACCAAACAAATCATTTGGGGAGGGAGGGGCATGGGCAGTGACGATGAAGGCATGATTGAGCTGCTGTGTTCAAGGCAGTTTTTAAAAACTTTCTGATCAACCATAAAGAATTTCTGTTATATTCTTTACTTCTTTCTAGAATTGTTATATCTGTCTGTTCATTCAGCAGATACTGATGACTGTAGGTCAGGCCCTAGCCGACAGACCGAGTTATAACTTAACTCTTGAGAAACTCAGTTGACTAGGGAAAGACTGTGGAGAAAAGTAGCCAAGAAGTTGAGAAGTTACATGATTTCAGAGACTTTTAAAAATAAAATAAACTATTAAATTCCTGGTATTGGGATAAAATTTAACCCACATAGTTTATTCTTAAATCTTTGGCCTCCTAAAGATAATATACTTTCTAACCTTTTAGGAGAGCCCCTTAAATAGGTCTTTCTTGACAGTTCCTTTATTTAAAAATGAACTATGTAAAAATCACAGCTAAAGAATCATTTAATAAGGAACTGATTTCAATATTGAATTGAGAAGAGGAACTGCAACAAACACTTTTGACCCAAGGAACTTGAGCTACAGCTGTTGATTGAATAGGAACAAAGGAACATTGGTCTCCCAAAACAATCCCCCTTTGTTTAATCTGTTCTCTTTAATTTCGAAGGAGATGGATGAACACGTGCGGAGCATGTTGCATCACAGGGAGCTTGAGAACCTGAAGGGCAGGTATGGGAACGGCTGTCTTCCATGAACGTGTGAATGGGGCGGTGGGGGAGCGGATCTGAGGGCTGATGGTGCCCGTCAGCATATTCTATAGTAATCCTTCATACATGAATATTGTCTTATGGCATAAAACTATTTTTAGAATTAATAGCAAGTATAGTAGATTTTTTTGGGGGGGGGGGCATTCAACCAGGGTAAATCTTTGTGCATCTCAAATACGTAGAGTTCACAGGAGCTCTAGCCACGAGATTACAATAAAGGTGGGTTGGGATGAGCTGGTTCTCTAATCAGTAAACTTTCTCATTTCTACATATCAGCCTTACAACTGGGATATTTTATATCATTGCCTCAGAATTGTTACAAATCATTGCATGCCATAAACCTCTAGTGTTTCTGGAATAGTCTGAGAAGTCCAAAGTCTGCCAAGTAGTACTGAATCTCATTAGTGTAAATAAAATAAAAGTACAAACTTTGACTATTTAAGAATGCTATTTTGTGATGTAAAGCTTGAGATGTTTAAGAAAGGAAATTCTAATAAGTACCACCTTAAAAAAATTAGAAGATAGCATGTGAATATTGCGTGTCTTTTTTTTTTCCCATCATGGTCCCTTTTTTGATGTTTTTGACTTGTGTGAACTTGAAGTTTAGAGACAGTATGGAACAGAGAAACACTGGGAAACTGGGAAATATTAATTATATCTTCTATGAAGAATAGTTAGAAGCTTTGATCAAGATGTCAGCCTACATCATGTGAAATTATTTGTATTTTAAGTAATACAGGGTTAGATTGTGTGAGCAAACTAATACGTTACTAAATTTTCAGCATCTGTTTAACAGATTAGTGGAATTTTTCCATGGTCTCAGCGCCTTACTGTGGGATGGTTGGATCTTGGCAGCAGTACAAAAGAGGCTCTTACTCAGATTTAGTGTGGTGAGCCCATATCGTGATATCACAAATGTGTATAATCTTTAACTCATTATCATTGGAAACCTATGACATATAGCCAACCTTTGATTATCTACATTTGATTATCTTAGTTACTTTATCCCATTTCCAACAGAATTCCTTCTGGAATTCACCTTTTTCTGGGCCATTTACCTGCTACCTGACCACATTATAAAATTCAACAAAATAAATGAGGTCAGTAATCTAGTCATTAGGAAAGAAGCCCATTATATTCTAAGACTAATGCCTTATTTCTTCAAAAATCACTAATCTACTACTTAAAAACGTTTTAAGATTCATGTTCATAATCAATACAGAATCATAAAAAGTAAAAAGTAGAATCCTCTCAGCCCGTTCTCCCAAATCCTCCCCCCCTCTTAGAGGAAAGTCAGTAATTTGGTGTATATCCTACCAAAACCTCTTTCTGTTTGTATACATAGAGTTATATTTCTCTATACACACACATTTTGTTTTATTAACATAACTGAAGGTTTTGTCTACTATTTTCAGTTATTTGGAGCATAGTCAAATAATCAAAGAGAAAGAAAGCAGTAGAAACCTCTGAGTTGACAGCATAAATGCCAGCTTTAACGCCCAAACTCGTTTTATTTAGGGGAGAGCAAATTTGGTACTTATTTGCTCATATTTTGGATAAAATGCTAACAAGTTTTGAATAGTTCCCTGGCCTGTAACAGATTATAAGGGAGAAGGCAAGCAGGTTGCAAGGAAAAACAGCAGACAAAACTATAAAAAAAAAATTTCAGAAATCATATACTTAACATTTGCCTTTGTGACAAACTGTCTTCACTAGTTTGTACCATAGGGACAAATAGTTATCAGTTTTTATTCTTTCTCCTTCCTTCCATCAGTTTGAGATTATCTCCCTTGAATTTCATGTGTAATTACTGGCAGTGTTACAGCTTTCTGTTTCACTTTATATTTGTATAACTATAATTTTTGGTTCACAATTGTGAACATCTAGAACATTTCCATATTTTTTCCTAATATGTGTTCAGATGTGTGGGCCTCTAAGTAGTTTCTACAGATAAATACTATTAAAAAGTCACAGACCTTTATTTATCAACCAGCTGTTGTGGTATAGTTAGAGCAGGCTTAATAAAGAAAAGCTTATGGATAGAATATCTTAAGGCTTGGCCTCTCACACATGAGAGGAAATTGTGTGGTGACAGGATGAGGCTAATTTGGGCCCTCCTTTAAAACACCCTGAGGAAACTTTCCATCTTTCAGGAAGTAAAGTGGTATGTTTTTCCAACAATTACTTTGCATAGTTACATAAAGTAGTGTTTTACCTGGTTATGACAAAGAATTGGAAGACAACATCAATAAAATATTTATTTTGTTGTTAACTTTTCAAAACATGGTTTCCCAAATACCATGTGTGGAAGCATGAGTGCATATTGTGTGTAGAACAGGTAATATGCTTGCTTCCAGACACAGACATACTTGAATTTTGAAGAGATGTGGTTGACCTACCCTGTTCTTTCCCTAGTAAATGTGCATTCTCTCTTTTCTTACTTGGAGGTTTCTTGTAAAGCTTATCTTTTTTTAGCTATATTTCACTTATAAGAAAAATATTAAGTCCCTCTTTTTTAATAAATCATTCTTACTGTTAACTTTTATGTTGCACTTACTGTGTGTACCCTTCTGTGCAGGATCTTTTAAGGTGTTTGTCTTATCAAATAACTTTGGAACTATAGTTAATATTCTTTGTTACAAGGAAAGGAGAAATGTTTTAAAAATCTGTGTTTGAGTGTTTGTTACATATCCAACATATACTTGTGCTTTGGGGATTGCAAAGTATGTGGGTTTGTGATTATGGATGTTTATTTTTAACAGAGTCAAATACTGTCTGCTTTACACTACATTCCTTAATATTTTAAAAAGCCAGTGTGGCCTTCCAGTTACATCTTTAAAGATAGAGGGATTTAGATGGTTCAACATGAGAAAAATTCACTGCATTTTAGAAGTAAGGACAAAATCAGGGATTTTGTTGAAGAATACCTTTTATAATCACGTCCCTAGTACTGCAATGTACAGTTTAGCATTCTGTAGGTTTTTAGGTAGAAAAGTGGACTAAAACATTTCCCATCATTTTATAGAGCTTAAAGCCCCCAAAAGATTTTTAAACAGAAAATTCAGTTGTTTCAAATTTTTATTATGTGAATTATGTATTTTAGGTATTTTATGTATATATTAACATCTTCCTGAGTTCCTATGAGAGTAGGCTTGTTTTCTGTTAAAAGGTTATGTTTGCTTTGAGCTCCCACAATTTTAATTGCTGGAGAGGAGAGTATGGATATACCTGGTCAATGGGAGAAAGTTGAGGGTTATTTTTCTTTAAGTATGTAAATACAGTAAGTACTCTCAGTGAAAATAATATATTTAAGTTCTTTGAGGATTAGAAGGAATTAGAATATTGATATTCAGGATTATCAGGTAATGGTATTTTAAGAGAACCTGATCGGAACTCATTAAAATTAACCTTAACGTCAAAGACTATGTTACATCAAGAGCATTTGAGATTAAGAGTCAAAAAAAGGTAAAGAATTTAACGAATTTTCTCCATTTTCCTGAGTGCTCTCCGTAATTCTTACAAAGTAAGAAACTGTGTTTTGTTTTGTTTTAATTTACTGGAATTGTTTGTTTATACTTTGTCACCCTAGACAACCATAACCATGTATTTAGTATTGTGCCTGGAATTTGGTAGTTGCTCAGTAAATTTTTTTTTGGAATGAATGTTCAAATCTGCAAGAGAAACCTAGTAAGTGAAGTTGGTCAGTTTTGAGGGTCTCTTCTGGTTGGTTGACATGAATTTTGCCTTGGTTTGATAGATGTATATGAGGGGAAGACGGAGCAGTGTATGTGTGTGTGTGTCTGTCTGTCTGTCTGTCTTATCAAAGACAGCGTGCCTTTTTGTGTTGACTTTTTTTTAATAGGTTGGCCTAGGAAATGCAAAAATACCACTGGTATAAACCAAGACAAATGATACAGAGTTAAGCCACTTTGGATTATGGAGTGGGTATTCCTGTCCATTCATTACATCTGTGGCCGTGGTGTTCAGATGATTCTCATTAGTGACTGCATAGACAGCTGAACCAAACAAGGGATTTCAGGAAGCAAAAAAAGCAGTTAAATTATTCATCTACAACAGCTCTGGATGTTGTTGAGTCAAGACTTTGGCTTCTTAAATTGGCCAAGTATGAGATTTACCATTAAGTGTATAAAGTAAAAGAAAAAAAGTCTGCCCAATTTTCTCAGCTAAGAACCTGGCTTTGCTTCTCTCTAAACTGTAGCATTTTCTGAAACTTGAGAAAAACCATTTGCCTAGCGCAGCTGTTAACTTCCTATAACTGAAATGCTTTCCATTCCCTTTAAAATAAGCCCTTCTGAAGCAGAATGTAGATCACATGTATCATCTAGACCAAAAAAGTTTGCTGAGATGACTCCTGTCATTTGCCCTGGGGACCGGAATCTTCACATTCCAGGCAGAGCTCCAAGTGTTCCAATTTAGTTACCCGGTTCGGATTGGCTATGCCACCTACTCTTTTCTCCACCCCTTCACTTTCACTGGGAGAAAGCTCTGGAGCCAGAGATTAAATGTAAGCACTGTCACCAGGCTTGCTGAGTGCAGCTGGCACCATGGGTGAGCTCCAGAGCAGCTTCTCTTCGCTCTGAGCCCCCTGCCCTGCCTCCCCTTTCACCATGTTTCCTCTGGCAAGATTTTAAGTACAGCAATTAAGAAGATTTTCTCCTACCTAACTACAAACTATGTAATTCTGAAGTGTAATGCCTCTTGATTGCTGGAAAAGAATCTTAAATTCATTTCAAAAGTAATTTACGAACAAATTCATTAAAAGTGATGAAAGGAGCGTTGAAATTGATCAGTACTAATTCTTCACTGTGCCAAAGTGTGCAGTGTCTTTCAGAGGAAACTGTAACAGATCTGGGGAGTGTGCCATGCCAGTGGGGAGAATTGAATGTCCCTCATCTCCCTCTTTCCCTAGGGACAGTAGTCATGAGTGCCGAGTATGTGGGGTCACAGAAGTGGGGCTTTCTGCATATGCAAAGCACATTTCTGGCCAGTTGCACAAAGATAACGTTGATGCCCAGGAAAGAGAAGATGATGGAAAGGGAGAAGAAGAAGAAGAAGATTATTTTGACAAGGAACTTGTTCAGTTAATAAAACAAAGGAAAGAACAAAGTCGGTGAGTAATGCATTTGATTTTTTGAAAAAGGTTATCTGTAACGGAACATAGTAGAGAATATATTTGCCACTTCCATACTTTTCAGCCTGTAGCTTCAAATTTATCTTAGTTACAGAATTTGGCTTAAAATTTCTATCTTGCATAAAAGGTCAGTGGAATCCTTTCTCAAACTACGGTACTATCTGCTTTAAAAAAAACAAACAGTATTGTCCCTACACAAAAGCGAGCTCTAGCTTCTACATGTCTAAAATTTTTACCATGTTGATAACTATGTTTAGGATTGTTTTATTTGTTCCAGATTTTTTTGGACACCAATAAATTGTTTTTATTTGGTATCCAAATTTTCTAGTAGAAAAGTACTAGTGTACAAATTTCATTTGAATAAATTATATAGTATTTCTTATTGCATCCCTTGGGAAAAAATGTTTTGCCTGATGTGAACATGACACATCTACCAAATTTGATTTCTCACTTTATTACTTAGTGCTTCAGTAAATACTTATTAAATACATTTATATTTTCAGTTTGACGGTGTGATGGTCGTTTGAGCAATGTAAGTTTTCCAGCTTGTACTATATAATTGCATATCTAAATTCAGTTATTAGGGCTTTTGTATTTTTACCTTACTGATTTCTGGTGTAAAGAGTTTAACTAATGAAGCAAATACGAGTAAAAGAGAGAGAGAACCAGTTATGAGGTGGGGTAGTTTTTCAAGTCCTAGGACATACTGAGAAACATTTCAAATTCTAAAATAATGTTTTAAAGACCTTGACATTTAAAATTTTAAAGTTATACCCAGTCTGCACTTCAGTCTTAGAGTTTTAGCATAAAAGGGAAGTAGTTTTTTTTACTGTATATGCCAAAAGTTTTTTGAACAAGTCCTTGAAGGAGACTTTCTTACTTTTAAAGTGTCAACAGAAACATGGTTCTTAAATCCGTTCAATTGCTTAGTCCTTCAAATGACATTCTAACTACTTTGAGCAGAGCTGTAGTTTATTCTTGGTTAGGTGTTGGAGCCTCTAAGAGACTAACTTCTGTTTTTTTCTTACGCTTGTGCCATTATTAGCTATCTATAAATGATTAAACGTTAAGTCAGAGAGTATAAGAGCTTCTCAGTAAATTAGACATTCATATTGTAGTGAGTATTTTTTGAGCATTCAAATAAGCTTCTTTGGTGACCTATTTATCAAGTCATCTACTTATTTCCTCATGAGGTGTTTTTTGTTTTTTCTTCCATACGGTTTTTAATTTAGGTGGTTCTTTCTGGGCTCTGGCTTTAGCTGCATGCTGTTGTCCCCTCGATCTAGCCAGTTCATAATCTAGGAATTTACTTTGTAGCTTATTTGTTGCCCAATTCTCCCGTTTCTGGATCATATTAACATAGTCGAGCCAGTGATGTCCTCGGGTGTCAGAAGTTACATACTGCTTAGAAACAAAAAATAAAAGCAATTTGGTTAATGGTGGTACAAAAATCCTGCAAGTGTATATAATAACACCTGTCATTTGGGGTCTTAGGGTATCCTGTTTTGAAATAGTTGTAATTAAAAATCTAAGTTTACATAAACTAATTTTATGTAAATTAACTTTTAGTTCCATCTTGTGAAAAAGGAAAAAATTCTAATTTGTGTCTAAAATCTTATAGACATTAAAAGCTTTTAAGGCCAATTAAAGTTAATACTGAGTTTAAGATTTAAGTCAAGTTCAGAGGAGGGAACCCAACTTTAGAAACTTTGTTCTTTGGGTTTTTCATTCTGTCATAGGGTTAAGAGTTGTAGATTCTGGAGTCAGACTGCCTGGATTCAAATCTGTGCCATACCACTTGTGGGCTTACTTATTCTAGGCAAGCTACTTAACCTCCCTAATCCTCAGTTTTCTTATCTAAAAAGTTAGGAATAATAAGAATACTTGCTTCAGGGTCGTGAAAATTAAATGAGATAATCTATAAAGTGCTTAAAATGCCAGACAACTCAGTAAATTTTAGCTAGTTTTATTTAGTTTTCTCAGCACCTATGACATGCTAAGCCCTGTAGTAAGCCTGTATAGGTAATTTGTAGAGGAAAATGGTTTTACACTGATTCCTGTGATGTTCACTTACATTTATTCACATTTCTGTGGGCTCCTTGTCTAACATGAGTAGTTTAAACAGCTGTAGCTTCTTTATAGAAACCTAGCTCGTGGAGCTCCTTATAGCACTGATTGTGGGTTCTACTTATTTGGTATGGGCTATTTTACTCCTGTGTGTGACCTTAATCTTTCCTCAGCTAGGTTGTAAGCCCTTCAGAAACAGGAACTATACAGAATAGTTTTCTTTCACCACTAATGGTCATTGAATGTGTGCTTGATAAAGTGTTTATTAATGAAAGTGATTATGAAAAGTACAATTTTACCATTTAAAATAGGTTAAGAAACTGGGTTTTTCAGATAGAACCTGCAACTGGAAAAATCATATTAAGAGAAGCTGAACTTAATATTAACTACAATAACTGACCATACCTACAAAATGTAATTGTTTTTATTCTAAAACTGCATAATGTAAAAATAACTGGATGACAGACAGGGACAAAATGCGAGAACATTCCAAGAAAAACAGCAGGAAGGGGAGGATAGTATAAATGGTCAAATTTTTAATATTTCTAGGGTGATAGCAGAAACAAGATATTGGTTAATTTCTGACTCAATAAATTGTGAAATCAAAGTTTAACTGTATCATTTAAAGACATGAAAGCAACCACTGTTAGAAATAAAAATAGACTCTATTACATGTCCTAAGGGATAAAGGAGGGAGGTGTAGGGAAGTTTGGTGGGTTTTGCCTTTCCTGGAAGTAAGAATTCCTTTAAATCACTAATGAAAAACTGTTTTTCTTCCAGACAAGATGAACCTTCCATTAGCAGCCAAGAAATAAACTCTGATGACAGGCGACCCCAATGGAGACGAGAAGACCGACTCCCTTACCAAGACAGAGAGAGCTACAGCCAGCCAGCATGGCGTCATCGTGGGCCTCCTCAGCGGGACTGGAAATGGGAGAAAGATGGCTTTAACAATCCTAGGAAAAACAGCTTTCCCCATTCTTCGAGGAATAGCGGTGGACCAAGAGGATGTTCTGGGTGGCGCAAGGGTGTTGCCGGAGGCTCCTCAGCCTGGTTTCACAACCATAGTAATTCTGGAGGTGGTCGGCATTCAAATAATGGAACGGTAGATTGGAATCATAATGGTACAGGAAGGAATTCTAGTTGGCATTCTGAAGGAACAGGTGGCTTTTCCAGTTGGCCTGTGAACAGCAGTAACGGAAACTGGAAATCCAGTGTACGTAGTACAAATAGTTGGAATTACAGTGGCCCCGGAGACAAATTTCAACCAGGCAGAAACAGAAATTCTAACTGTCAAATGGAAGACACAACTATGCTGTGGAACAAGAAATCTAAATCAAACAAATACAATCAAGAGAGATATAATTGGCAGCGGAAAGAAAATGACAAAATCAGTCCGGTTGCCACATTTAGAGGTCCTTCTGAAGGATTTACAAGTGATAAATTTCCTTCAGAAGGCCTACTTAACTTCAGTTTTGAGCAGCTGGAAAGTCAAACTACTAAACAAACAGACACCATAGCTTCCAAAATTGTTGGGAAGAATGGCAGTGTAGCAAGGGAGAGGCTCCGTCGCTGGACTCCTTACCCTTCCCAGAAGACTCTGGACTTACCATCTGGAATGAAGGAAGTCACTGGTAACAAGTCAGAAATGAAGGATAAGCCTTTCTTTGATTTTAGCTTGACAACCGCAGGAACACAGGAGCCCCAAATGGAGGAAATAAATAATTCCCCAACACTGAGAACACAAAAAGAAACAAATAGTGGGTCTCTTAATCACAAAGCCACTTCTGACTGCACTGCTTCCCATGAGGGGGTGAGAGATTGCCTCAATTCAGAAATGGAGCAAGAGCATACCTTAAATAAGATGCCATCATTAAAGTCTACACTCCTCCCAATTCCAGTCACTAAATCAATTCCTCAAAAGCCAGATTCAAAGAATCCCTCCAAAAACAACAAAACGAATTCTTTTTTTCCTGGAGAACCCTCAAATCCCTTGCCCAAACCCACTGTGGGAGGCAGTCGTGGTTCTTACATCTCCAAATTGCGAAGTTCATGTCCTCGTGTTTTAAAAGGCAATAAAAGTACATTTGGCACTCAGAAGGAACCTGATGAAAATTTAAGTGATACATTACAAAGAGCCAAAGAAGTGCTGCCGTGTCATGAGTCACTGCAAAATCCACTTCTTAGCACTTCTCAAAGGACCAGGAACTATGCAAAAGCAAGTAGGAATGTAGAAGAGTCTGAAAAAGGATCTTTGAAGATTGAGTTTCAGGTACATACATTAGAAGATGAAAGTGATGGAGAAATGTCTGACACAGAAAAGCATGGAACAAAAATTGGAACCCTGGGTTCTGCAATTAAAGAAATTTTATCCTGCAGCGCTCACACTGCTGATGAGAAAGAGGGGGATGACCAAAACCAGCAAACATCTAGAAGAGTATCTAGTTCCCCATGTAATTCAACAGTTCTTCAGAAAGAATCTGACTTACAAATGGCATCTGCAGCCAGTCCACCTGCCGGTTTATTGCTAGACTTTAAAACCTCTCTAGAAGATGCACAGGCTGATGACCCTGTTAAAGCTCACGTATCTTATGAAACAGAAGGCTTTGAGAGTACAGGCTTGGATGCAGAGCTTCAAAAAAGTGATACAGGTCAGCCCTCAGCTGCTCTTCTGCCTGAGCTGAGTAAGCTTGGCTTTCCTGCCTCACTCCAGAGAGATCTAACCCGGCACATTAGTTTGAAGAGCAAAACTGGAGCACACCTTCCTGAGCCAAACCTCAATAGTGCTCGCCGTATTCGCAATATCAGTGGTCATCGAAAGAGTGAGACAGAGAAGGAATCTGGGCTCAAGCCAACCCTTCGGCAGATTCTAAATGCATCTCGGAGAAATGTCCACTGGGAACAGGTCATCCAACAAGTGACCAAGAAGAAGCAAGAGCTAGGCAAAGGCTTACCCAGGTGTGTGCCTCGTTTCAATATCCATTTCTCTTTCTTTTAAACTCACCCCTTGACTCTGGTCAAGAGAATTCTACTTGTTACATTTAATTAAATGTTTGCAAAAAATACACCTTGTCGTAGATGTCTGGTTTAAATATCAAAGAGTGACGGCTACTCTGTAACACATGGAGTGAAGTGTTTCCTAGCAAGGAATTCAGGTTATAAATAAGCACGTGCACATCTGGGAGCTTGGTTGGGGACATAGAAAAAAATCAACAGAAATCCATCACTTTGGTTATAGGGGCCAGAAAGCAACAGCATAAAAAAATGTATCTGTAAATCTCTATCATCTCTAGAAATGTCTTAATGAGTGGTACAACTTTTATGTACAACTGTTCTCATTACCTTTTACGTAGAACCTACAGGTAGTTACCCTTCTGTATTTACTCCGGACATTATATTCATGATTGCAAAGGACTTGTGTAATATTTTGCTATTCATCTTATGTTGAGGTGCTAAACTTTTCTGAATGTTAAAGCAGTTTTCAAATAGGTTTGCTACTTGAAAATCATCCTGTTGTATTATAATTACATAGCCCTCCTGGCTTAAATTTCTATCCTTATTGAAATAATGTACTTATTTTACCCCCATTCCCATTATTTGTATTATTGAGACTATAAACATAAAGTTATAAGCATAGTGCCTGGTGAATGCTGAAATGTTTTTCTTTGTGGTTTGTTTGCTGTGAAAAATTACACATTTATTGTTGTTAAAGTCTCCATGTTAAATAAAACCCTCAGTTGTGCTCCCTCAAATGTACTCTTATAGCTGTATACTACTTCTCATTTAGTACTTGTCGCATTACAACACTTGTATTATAGTTAATTTATGTTGGGGACTCTGAGCTCCTTGAGGATAGAAACCGTCTTATTTATGTTTGTAACTCCAGTGCTTAACAGAATCTGGCACGTTAAGTGGTCCCACCCTTCCCCAATCATGTCTGATTTATGCCTTTTCTTTCTTTCTTAAGGTTTGGCATAGAAATGGTGCCTCTAGTTCAAAGTGAACAAGAGGTGTTGGATTTAGACGGGGAGCCTGATCTGCCCGGTCTAGAAGGATTCCAGTGGGAAGGTGTTTCCATTTCTTCATCCCCTGGGTTGGCAAGGAAGCGAAGCCTTTCTGAGAGCAGCGTGATCATGGATAGGGCTCCTGTGTATAGCTTCTTCACTGAGGAAGGTACAGGCAAAGAAAATGAGCCCCAGCAGCTGTTTTCACCTGGTAACTCATTGAGGAGTGCACAGAGTCAAAAAACAACCATGGGCCTGAAGCAGGAAGTGATTTCTCTGGCTTCCTCCCTGAGAGCAGCTGGAAGGGCTGAAAATGTTGCTACTCAAAGAAGACATAGTATGCAGTTGCCCTCCGACCATGCAGTGCCTTTGATGCATTTGGCAGAAGACCTGAACGGCCAGGAGAGCTCCAAACCATCTTCGGAGAATCAGAATGCCCAGGAGAGTAATGGAGAAGGAAACTCATCGTCAAATGCATCCTCAGCCCTTGCAATCTCCAGTTTGGCAGATGCAGCCACAGATAGTAGCTGTACCTCTGGTGCTGAACAAAATGATGGCCAGAATATCAGAAAGAAACGAAGAGCCACTGGAGTGAGTGTGATTCCCTGTGCTTTTTGTAGAACATTCCATGTGGGACTTGACTGTAAGAAAGATTTAACTGTTCAGTTTTTCTTGGCTATCTGGGGTGTGGTCCTCCCTACTCTGGAATAGAAAATTTGTAAGACTCTTACTCTTACTTTCATATTCTTATCCTACTGGTTTCTATCACTGAGTGATTCTTCTAAGTTAGATGTAATTGAATATCAGTGTACTCTACTAGGAAAACATGAAGTCATCCTAAAACTAGTCTCACAAATGATTCTTTGTATCACCTGACCAAGGAGTAAGCCACATCTTCAGCTGTAACTTATCTCTTTTCACAGTGCATTCTGTCTGCTCCCAAAGAAAGGAGTGTTGCCTTTGTAGGACATGTATGCTTTTCAGTCCCAGGGCTTCTATGCTTACCACAAAGATAGTTTTAATACTACTAGAGTATGTTTATATGAGCATAGTCTTAGAAATATTTTCAGTCTCTGGTACTCTTTTGTACTTCAGTTACCCAGTCTGGCCCTTTCAGAGTCTATGCCTTCATTGACACCACTTCTCTTCTGGCATCTCTGTTGCTAATACTGCTTAGAGTTGCTTGTGGTAATACTGTCTGGAATCTAGCTAGCACTGTGAGAAAATGGGCTATTTCCTGGGCAGTATAGCAGAATAGTTAAGGACATGTTTGTAGATCTGGGTTCAAATTCCAACTCTTCCCTTTGAACTAGACACTGCAGTGTATATTGTGCATTGAGAGAGATGTCTGACGACAGAGCAGGTATTTGGAGGCTTATTGCATAGACTGTTTAGCTTATTGTAAAGATTTTCCTGTTGAAATTAAAGTAGAAACTGCCACAATGACTGACACACACACACTCTCTCTCTCACTTTATCTTTCCTTCTCTCCGTCTCTCTACTGGCTTTGTCCACACTTGCATCTGTGCATTGCTTTACCAAAGTTAATTCCTCACCTAAACTCTGTGGGCTTTGCCCCCTCTATAATGCTAGGAAGATTAGGAAGGTACTTGACCTTAGATTCTTTCTCTTTTTTTTTTTAATCAGATACATTCATTCAACTAATATTTGAGTTCATACCACATAAACTCCTACTACTATGTTAGAGATGGTAGTAATAATTAAAAATAATATATGACTGTCTTAGAATTGATTTTTTCCCCCTCCTAAATAATGCTCTTTATGTATTTAATATTATTCAGTTTTCTTTATTTCCTTAGGATGGATCTTCTCCTGAACTCCCAAGTCTTGAGAGGAAAAATAAAAGAAGGAAAATTAAAGGAAAGAAAGGTATAGTGCAGAATATTCTAGCAGAAAGGAATTGTTCTTACAGCAGTTAAGCATTTTTATATCTTGCCACGTAGTATAGCTTGTGTTTATCAAACACTGTTATTTGTTTATTTGTGTTTTTATTGTCTTGCTGAAGGGAGTAGAAAAGTTGATTTCCTGCTATATCCAGTTACAGCTATAGAAGAAATATATGATGCCCCATAGACCTGTAAGCTAAAGTTTATATATATCTCAACAAATTGAGTTCAATATAAAAGCCAGAAAGTCTCATTGAACCTTTTCAAATAGGATGAAAATGAACAGACCATTTAGTAAAAATTTTGTTCCTCTTGGTCATTTATAGCCATTTCACTCACTTCCCATTTTTGAGGCATCTTGGTTGTTTCTTGTGTGAATTAAGGAGAGAAGTTACTAGAGTGCAGGAAGTGATTGGATGCAAGGGATAAGATGGGAGTCAAGAGTGACCTGTTTCTGGATGGGGCAGCTGTGTGGGTGATGGTAGCATCTGCAGCGCTGGAAACCTCCACGAAAGCAGCCTGATGAGGTCCCCGAGGATCCCTTAGAGACAGACAGCTAGAGAGAGAGAGAGCAGATTGGTAGTTGGATGTGTGAGTCTGGTGTTTAGGGGAGAGGTCTTGGCATCCTGAATGGGAAGGAGAGAAACATGTGGATGACAAATATGTACATAAAGTTGAACATTTTGTTCAAAGCAACTTAAATGTGCTATTTGAAAGCTACATCTTCTTCAGGAAGATTTCTCTAATAAAAAAGATTGATTTTACATTAACTAACAGACTAGAATTACATGGATTGGGAGGAGAGTGCTAACAGTTCAGGTCTGGTCCTACCCGAAGCAAAGAAGACCTTGGGGGGAGAGGGTGGTAGGTAAAAGAAGAGTGGGAGACGAAACCTACAGCAGCTGATTTGCGTGTGACGAAGATTTCACTGGGAAGGCTGGTGGTGGAAGATGTTAACTAGGAAAGAGGGTACCATGTGGTGGTACTCTTGAACCTGTCAGGTGCTTCCATCTTACCAGTGCTCACTTGTGGTTTCTGGCTCTGACAACATTAGGCTTGATTGCAGGATTTGTGGAATTTGATGAGTGTCCTGTGACCTATTGGAGAGAAAATAAAGGCTTATCCTAGATAATTGATGTAGTTCCAGCTTCTGAGGAGCTGTATTGAAGGGAGGTCTTCAGTATTAAACTGAGCCTTATGTCTTCTTCTGGCAGAACGTTCTCAGGTTGACCAGCTGCTGAATATTTCTTTAAGGGAGGAAGAACTAAGCAAATCATTGCAGTGCATGGATACCAACCTTCTGCAAGCCCGTGCGGCACTTCAGACAGCTTATGTTGAAGTTCAGAGGCTACTTATGCTCAAGCAGCAGGTAACAGCAAATGGAACATTTAATGAAAGTGGGTCATCTTCGATTTCTAAATGCTTAACAAAGTACTTTATTTTTAGATAACTGTGGAGATGAGTGCACTGAGGACCCATAGAATACAGATTCTACAGGGATTACAAGGTATTCGGAGAGAATTTGATGGACTGGGTCCTCTGTAGCTTGTTACTTCTTTGGTCTCTGTAGAGGAGGATTAAAGTAGCCATTATAAGGTCATATAATTTCTCTCATGTCTCCTTGGTTTTATCCTTCTAGAAAAGCCTGTGAGATTATATCCCCAAAATGCTTAGCAACAGGGACAGTACGTTACAGAAAGAGCCTTGGGTTAGGAATCAAAGGACCTGGGTTCAAATCTTGGGTGTTCGGTTATTACCTATATGACTTTGGATAAGTCACTTAAAAGCTGAAACATTGGAATATTAATTCTGTTCTGTCTGTATCCTTTGTGGTTGTATAGACTCTGTGGCAGTCTATTTTGAGGAATTACAAGGGACTTCAAATTTCTCTTGTAGTCTTAAAAATACAAATTGGCAGAAATAACTTTTCAGATAACATTTTTGCATTTGTGTGTGTGTATGTTTACCCTTTTAGAAACATACGAACCTTCTGAGCGCCCAGACCAGGTTCCCTGTAGCCTTACACGAGAACAAAGGAACAGTAGATCTCAAACATCTGCTGATGCCACGCTGATGCCTACTTCCTTTCTCTCAGTCTTTCTGGAGCCTCCATCTTCCCGTGTGTCTCCAGCACCCACTGGCGTCTCTCTCCAAGTAACCCCATCTCCTCCTTTCCAAGCCCATGGCAGTGTTCCGGCTCCAGACTCCTCAGTTCAGATTAAACAGGAACCCATGTCTCCTGAACAAGATGAGAATGTGCATGCTGTGTCACAAGGCTCTGTTTGTAATGTGTCCAAGGAATTACTGCAAGCTAATAGTATGTAAATTTGTTTCTGGTTAAGGGTAACCCTACAGTGGGTTTAGGGCAATTTTATGTCAGTGATGTAAAGTCACACTTGCCTGCAAAAACTCATGTTACTACAATTAATTTTTCTTGAAGTTACCTTAATTCAGGAGGGGTTATTTAATTACCTGACACTTGTACCTAATTTTCTCTAATCTAGAATTGCTAAGTTGACTTTGTATTAGTACCTAAAAAGTTCCATTTATTAGGATTGATGCAGAATTATTTCTTTTTTGTGAGATAAATGGGATTGAAGTTGTTCAGTCTGTTTTCTAGGTAAGCTATAGCCTCTGAATGTCTTAGCTCTTAGCTGTCTTTATTATCTAAAGTACCAGCCAGGATGAATATAAGCCTAATAGGCAGGTGGCCATCGTGAAAGGCAGAAGGCTCTGGAGTTTGGAATCATCTAATAAGAACTTTGGGAGTGTTGGGAAATAGCCAGGTTTTTAAAAAATTCTCTTTTCATAAAATAACACTCACCTGGTTATCATTTCAGAATACTTCTAAGCTTTTTAAATCTTGTCTGAAGTTTGTATAACCACAGTGGTGGTATATTGAAAATAAAGTAAAAAGTGAACTGGCATTGTGTGATTTGAGCAAAAACAAAAAGTCTGAGAATTACCCTACATTTTGCTACTTGTTGCAACAGTAGTCTAACCTAGATATCTATTTCGAATGTATATTATATTTCATAATGAATTTTACTACTTTTATGTGGAGAGTATTTAGTATTTTTTTTAATTAATGAAATATGGTGACATTTTAAGCTAATATTTTCTTAAAATAGCTTTCTTGGATTTCTTTTTCTGATTGTAAAAAGTAATTCATGTTCATTGTAAAAAATTGGGAAAGTATAAAAATGAGGATATTGTTTTGTTAATATGTTATCTCAGTCTTTCTTAAATCATAAATGTTGTGCTTTTATATATAGATTTTAAGCAAAGGACAAATTATAGCCTGTTATACTTTTTCCACTTAATGTGTCAAGATCATTGACCTGTGTCATAGAAATAGGGCATATAAAACATTTTAAATTTTACTAGTTGACTAAGTTTAAGAAGTTGCATAATAATCAGATATGCAACAATTTATATAATTACTTTGAATACATAGATTTTCTTATTTGTATATATGTCTTTAATTAAGTGTGTCTGTGATTATTTCACCAGTTTAAATTTCTAGACTTGAAATAACTAAGTCAAAGAAAACAGACATTTTTAAGTCTGCTGACTTTTTAACTGCCAGTATGTAGCTACACTGGGTGATGTACAGGTAAACTGCACAGTGAAAACTTCTAAAAAATAAAGGTGAAAGCACTTCAGCTAAGTAGATATTTGTGTCTTAAGAATAAAACACAATCTTAAATGAGTGGACATTTCAAACAAGAAACATTGGTTGAAACAATCTTTGCCCATAAGGAGCTTTGTAGGCTATAGGCTATAAGACACCACGCACATTGTTTGAGATGAATGCAAGGCAAAGTATAGGAAGTGCTGTAATAGAAACTTGTGTAGGTTATGGGATGCCAAGGGGTGAGGTAGTAGCTTTAACAGGCATGGTTTAGTTAACATATCATGGAAATGTCATTATTGATCCAATCAATGACAGATAATTGAAGTTTATGACTATAAATAGCAAACAAAAAAGAGGTGGTAATTTTTTTCTTCTCAATTCAGGAGAGATCACTGACAGTTGTCCAGTTTATCCAGTCATCACTGCAACACTGTCCCTCTCAGAGCTAACAGAAAGTTTCCACGAGCCTAGCCAAGAACTGAAGTTCTCTACAGAGCAGGGAAATACCAGAAACAGAAGAAACGTTCCCTCTCCCCAGTCAAATGGTCTTCCTAGCATGAGTAAAGAAGGTGAAGAGCCAATCAAAGGCAACAGTGGGTCTGAAGCCTGTACCAGTTCTTTTCCAAGATTGTCCTTTGCTTCAGAAACCCCCTTCGAGAAGGAGCCTCCCTCTCCAGCCGACCATCCTGAACAGCAGGCTGAGTCCACTCTGACATCAGCCGAAACAAGGGGAAGCAAGAAAAAGAAGAAACTCCGGAAGAAGAAAACTCTACGGGCTGCCCACGTTCCTGAGAACAGTGACACTGAGCAGGATGTATTTACTGCTAAACCTGTAAGAAAAGTAAAAATGGGAAAGTCAGCTAAAGGGGGGAAAGTAACAACCTCCACCTGGGAAGATAGCAGAACTGGCCCAGAGCAAGAGAGTGTCAGAGACGAGCCAGATAGTGAGTCATCCCTGGAAGTCCTAGAAATTCCTAATCCTCAGTTGGAAGTAGTAGCCATTGAGTCTTCTGAATCTGGAGAAGAGAAACCAGACAGCCCACCTAAAAAGGATATTTGGAACTCCGCAGAACAAAACTCAGTGGAAACTTCTCGTTCTGGCTGTGATGAAGTTAGTTCTACCAGTGAGATTGGCACTCGCTATAAAGATGGTATCCCTGTAAGGTAAGGATGTTGTATTGGTCCAGGTAAAATGGCTTTCACCATTCTTTTCTTGAAAAATAGATCTTTTTGTTACCAATAGGAATTTTTAAAAGAATCAGACTTAATAGAAAATCATTAGGGATCATAGATATGGATCAAACCCCAGCAGTGGACATTTTCTGCTTTCTCATTTGTGTTGTATTTACTGTACTTTTATTTCCTTTCATATAGAAATTTCAGATGGAAAAACTGATCTCTTATATCATTGCTACTTTGCCTATTGTTTAGAATAATCCTTTGAGTCAAGAAAATGTAAGTTTTACTACCTGTCCTTTTGACACAGATGCTAAGAAGGCTTTTGCTATTATTTTGTAGTGTGGCAGAGACTCAGACTGTCATCTCCTCTATAAAAGGATCAAAGAATTCTTCAGGTATTTGGTTGTTCAGTTTTATTTAAATTAACCAGAGAAAAAAAGACTTGTAAATATTACAGCCAGGGTTTAAATCTACTTCCGTATGTTTATAGAATGGTGGGTTTGGTCATCACCAGCAGTTATGGGGTCCCTAAATCCTTAAATCCTTGCCTGTTTCTTACTCCCATCTCTCGTATCTGGCTCTGTCATCCATTCAGCTGACTCATTGGCTCTGGGGTTTTTGCTTGGAGAATAAACTGCTTAAAGAATAATGCCTTACTCAGTGAAATAACTGGAAGCAGAGGAGGCTAGATGTGGAGAGATACTTGGTACCTTCCAGGTGTCACTCAAAAACTCACTATATGGGTATCTATCTTTTTCCTAAGTGAAAGGCCTTCTGTGCCTTCTCTTATGAAATCTTCATAATGAAGGTCATTCTTGAAAAATGTGGTATTTTGCTAGGGGAACTAGATTTTAAGGAGAATTCTGGGACAACTCTCTTTTGTAATGGTTTTAGTTTTTAGTGTATTTTCAGACACAAGCAGATGCATCTCTGAAGCATATTCTTGATTTATAGAAATATCTTCAGAGCCAGGAGATGATGATGAACCCACGGAAGGGAGCTTTGAGGGGCACCAAGCTGCAGTGAATGCAATTCAAATATTTGGGAACTTACTGTATACCTGTTCAGCAGATAAAACTGTCCGAGTTTATAATCTGGTGGTAAGTTGATATATCAGTTTGAGTGTTTTTGTTTGGTTGCAGGTTTTAGAAACTCCAGCTCATACTCTCTTAAATAATAGGGGAATTTATTTGCTATTCAGAGACGGGGTGGCTTTAGACTAACTTTAGATACAGTTGATGCAGTATCTCAGGCGCATTACTGGGGACTTAATTTCTTCCTATCTCTGCCTTCTCTGATAGCATCTTTTTCTAAAGTTCATTCTCCTTCTGCTCATAGCAAGATGCCAAGAATTACTGGGGTTTCTTTTCCCTGCTACCACCAAAAAAGGGTCCTGTGCTTTATTTGCTCCGTGAAAAATTACTTGGCAAAGGGAGATGGGATTACAACGATAGGCTTGGGCCAGTCAGGTCCCAGCCCTGGAGTTGGTGATAAGATCCATCTCACAGCGGCTACATAATAAAGAAGGGATGGAATGAATATTGGGGAAGTATTAGAAGAGGGACTTTCTGTAATAGCTGGCTGATCTGCCAAGTTATTAAAGCAGAAGGCTTCCACTGCCCTGCACGTAGTGTGATCTGATGCTCATTACTCTGGATTTTCGTGGAATGAATTTCTGAGTTTTGAATTTAGTGTATGTCAAACCAATTCTTATCAACAGTGATAGCCAAGAGACTTTAGGAATACTGTGTGGTCTGAACAAGCACCATGAAAGTATTTGAAATTGCTGAAGTCCTTGAAAATCAAAGTTTAGATAATAGACCAAGAAAATGTGTTTGTTGTAGGTGATAGGTGTAAGTTCCTTTAGCATAATATTGTGAGGGGCAACAGGGATAACTGAAGGAAGGAAACAGTGGGGCCAGAAGTACAGGTGTATGACTTGGAGGACTGGCTCCAACTCTTAACTTGCAAGATGAGTGTTATGTATCTATGTTGGCGAAATGCATTATATAATCTTCTACATCTACATAAATGCTCTGATCTGTGCTTAACCTTAGAATCGGAAGTGCATTGGTGTTTTTGAGGGCCACACCTCCAAAGTGAATTGCCTCCTGGTTACTCAGACCTCCGGGAAGAATGCTGCCCTTTACACTGGTTCCAGTGATCACACCATTCGCTGCTATACTGTTAAGGTAAGTGGGTCCAGAGAAATCAGAAGTGATAATATTAAACTGCTTTGACTGTATTTACTCTGTAGAGTGGAAACACAGTCAGATGCTTCATTCTGCCTGCTTTCTTTCTTTTGCTTCCAAACCTATTTTAGTATAAGTATCCCTTGGATATATTGCTGGTTGGGTCGCAGACCACTGCAATAAAATGAATATTACAGTGAAGCAAGTCAAATGAATTTTTTGGCCTCCCAGTGCATGTAAAAGTTATATTTACAATATACTGTATGTAGTCTTTTGTGCAATAGCATTATGTCTAAAAGAACAACGTATATACCTTAATTTAAAAATACATTGTTGCCAAAAAATGCTAACTATCATTTGAGCTTTCATCCAGTTGGGATCTGTTTGCTGGTGGAGGGTCTTGCCTCCATGCTGGTGGTTGCTGACCGATGAGGGTGGTGGTCACTGAACGTTGGGGTAGCTGTTGCGATTCCTTAAAATAAGACTTAATGAGCAACCACATTGTTTTTTCAGGTGAAACCTTCATAAGAGTGTGTATCGATGATACCGTCATAAAATAAATAAATAAATGAGACTTGATGAAGTTTGCCGCGTCAACCGACTGCTTTTCACAATGACATCTCTGTAGCATGCAACGCTATTTGATAGCATTTTACCCACAACAGAACCTTCAAAACCGAAGTCAGTTCTCAAACCCTGCTGTTGCTTTATCAGCTCAGTTTATGTAATATTCCAAATCCTTTGTTTTGTTGTTATTTCAGCAGTCTTCTCAGCTTCTCAGGAGAGGTTTCCATCTCAAGAAACCACTTTCTTTGCTCATCCATGAGAAGCAACTCCTCATCCATTCAAGTTTTATCACAAGATTGCAGCCATTCAGTCACAGCTTCATACCCCACTCCTAATTCTAGTTCTCCTGCTAGTTCTCCTACATCTGCTGTTCTGCAGTTACTTCCTCCGCGGACCTTTAAACCTCTTAAAATCATGCATGAGGAGTGGAATCAACTTCTTCCAAATTCCTATTCATGTAGACTTTTTGACCTTTCCCATGAGTCAGGAATATGCTTACTGTCATCTAGAATGGTGAATCCTTTCTAGAAGCTCTTCAATTGACTTTGCCCAGACTATTCAGAGGAATCACTCTCTATGGCAGCTATAGCTTTAGAAATGTATTTTTGAGTAAGACTTAAAAGTCAGAATGACTCCTTGACCCATGGTCTGCAGAGTGGATGTTATGTTAATAGGCATGAAAACAACATTCATCTCGTTGTCCGTCTCCATCAGAGCTCTTGGGTGACCAGGTACATTGTCAGTGAGCAGTAATATTTTGAGAGGACCTTTTTTTCTGAGCAATAATTCTCAGCAGTAGGCTTAAAATATTCAGCAAACCATGTTGTCAACAGACGTGCTGTTATCCAGGCATTGTTTTTCTATTTCTAGAGCACAGGCAGAGTAGATTTAGCATAATTACTAAGGGCCCTAGGATTTTCAGATGGTCAGTGAGCATTGGCTTCAACCTAACATTATCAGCTGCATTAGTCTCTCACAGGAGAGTCAGCCTGTCCTTTGAAGCTTTGAGCCAGGCATTGTCTTTTCCTCTCTAGCTATGAAAATCACAGGTGGCATTCCCTTTCAATAGGCTGTTTACCCTGCATTGAATATCTGTTGTTTAGTGTAGTTATCTTAGCTGCATCTTCTGGAAAACTTGTTGCAACTACTTGCATTTTTTATGTTTCGGGGACAGCTTCTTTCTTTAAACCTCATGATCCAACGTCTACTAGCCTCCCAACTTCTCTTTAGCTTCCTCACCTCTCTCAGCCTTCATACAACTGAAGAGAGCTGGGTCTTTGCCCTGGATTAGGCTTTGGCTTAAGGGAGGGAATGCTGTGGCTGCTTAGATCTGTCCAGACTACTAAAACTATCTCCAGATCAGCAATAGGGGTGTTTTGCCTTCTTATCATTTGTGTGTTCACTTTGAATTCTCTTTAAGAACTTTTCCTTTGCATTCACAACTTAGCCAACTACTATAAGAGGCCTGCCTTTCAGCCTGTCTCATCTTTCGACTTGCCTTCCTCACCATGCTTAGTCATTTCTGGCTTTGGATTTAAAATGAGACATGTGACTCTTCCTTTCACTTGAACACTTAGAGGCTATTATAGAGTTATTAGTTGGGCTGATTTCAGTATTGTCTCAGAAAAGAGGGAGGCTTGAGGAGAGGGAGAGGGACAGGGGAATGCCCAGATGGTGGAGCAGTCAGAACAAACCCACCACTTATCAGTTAAGTTTGCCATCTTATATGGGTGTGGTTTGTGGCACCTCGAAACAATTATAATAGTAACATCAAAGATCACTGATCATAGATCACCACAAAAAATAATAATAATGAAAAATTTTGGAATATTGGGAGAATTACCAAAATATGACACAGAAACAAAATGAACAAATGCTATTGGAAAAGCAGGGCCAATAGACTTGCTCAACACAGGGTTGAGCCACCCTTCAATTTCTACAAAAACACTATCTGCAAAGTTCAGTAAAAGAGGTATGCCTGTACACCTGTATAACCCATGGTAGAAGTGAGGCTTAGGTCTAAACCATGTTTTCTATTTATCTCCATCAGTATTTTTTTTATTTACTAGCCTACTAATACTGTGTGCACATAATATAGATAGTAATATTGTACTCTCAGTAATATTGATCGTTCCCACAAATATTACTGCTGGTTTTTATTTTCACATCAAATGTCAAAATTAACCCTAAACAGGAAAGAGAGTAAAATGTTTAAAATTTTTAAGCCTGAAGAACTAGAAGTGGTTATCTACTCTGAAAAAGAATTTTCTAAACCTAAATGTGTTGAAAGAAATGATAGAAAATTGTTTGCATCTATATATATATATTTTTAATTTCTTTAAAAGCCTTAAATATTTGAAGTGAAACTTACAATACTAAATAATTAAGATTTTTAACACACACACACACACACACACACACACACACATATATATATATATGGAATATGTGTGATAACAGGAGCACAAAGGAGGAAGAAGGGATGGAGCTGTGCTCGTACAAGGTTCTTGTATTTTATTGAGATTAAGTCAGTATTAACTTGAACTAGATTGCTGTGATTTAAGGAAGAAATCACTAGAGTACTGGTTCATGATTTCAGTATGCATCAGATTGACCCACAGAGCTTCTCAAAACATGTATTACTGGACCCCGTGTGCTCCCAGAGTTTCTGATCCAGTAGGTTTGGAATAGGGCCCAAGAATCCACATTTCCTGACATATGACACTGATGCTGCTGGCCTAGGACCACACCGTGAGAACAGATGTCCTAGAGCAACCACTGAAAGAAGTAGACATAAGAAATTCAATGGAGGAATTGAAATGGCACACTGAAAAAAAAAAAGTTTGAAATAAAACAAGGCAAAAAAGGAGGAACAAATAAAAATGACAAATAGCAGAAAGCAAATTGGAGGCCTAAATATAATCATATTTAATAATTAACTGAATTAACACTAAAATCAAAAGGTAGAAACTGACTAAAGAAGAAACATCAGAAGTTTCGCATGTCAGCACATATGCTTTAAATTCAAAAGGCATAAGTAGCTCGAAAGTAAAAGATGGAAAAAGACATACCATGCAAATGTAACACAAGAGCTGAGTGGTTATGTTAGTATCAGGCAAATAGATTTTAAGACGAGGAATACTGCTAGAGAAAAGGGTGGTATTCTATAATGTTGAAAGGGTCAATACAGCAAGAAGATATAACAGATATGAATATATATAAATAAAAATATATATTAAAAAAACCAAAGTTCCAAAATAACATGAAGAAAAACTGATAGAACTACAAGGAGAAATAGACAAATCCACAATTATAGTTAGACACTTTAATACCTCTTTCAATAATTGATAGACTACTAGACAGAAAATCAAGGTTATAGAAGTGGACAGCACCATTGATGAACAGATTGAATTAACATTTGTAGAATCCTCCACCCAAAACAGCAGAATACACATTCTTTTCAAATGCTCACCAAGATTGACCATATATTGGGTTATTAAATATGATTCAATAATGAGAATCTCAGTTAAAAGGATTGAAATCATTTAGAGTGTGTTCTCCAACTACAGTGGAATTTAATTAGAAACCAATAACAGAAAGAAGTCTGGGAAATTCCCAAATATGGGGAAATAAAATTGCATACTTCTAAGTTACCACAATTCAAAGAAGTCACAAGGGAAATTAGGAAATATCTTGTACTAAATAAAAATGAGAAGACAACTTACCACTTATAGGATGCAGTTACTGTATTGCTCAAAGAGAAATTTTTAGTGTTTTTTAATATAATTTATTTTATTATCATTAATCTACAATTACATGTGCAATATTACGGTTATTAAACTACCCCTTCATCAGGTCCCCCCCACCAACCCCATTGCAGTCACTGTCCATCAGCGTAGTGAGGTGCTATAGAATCACTACTTGTCTTCTCTGAGTTGTACTGCCCTCCCCGTGCCCCCCCAACATTACATCTGCTAATTGTAATGCCCCTTTTTCCCTCTTATCCCTCCCTTCCCGCCCATTTTCCCCAGTCCCTTTCCCTTTGGTAACTATTAGTCCATTCTTGGGTTCTGTGAGTCTGCTGCTGTTTTGTTCCTTCAGTTTTTTTCTTTGTTCTTATACTCCACATATGAGTGAAATCATTTGATACTTGTCTTTTCGGCTTGGCTTATTTCACTGAGCATAATACCCTCTAGCTCCATCCATGTTGTTGCAAATGGTAGGATTTGTTTTCTTCTTATGGCTGAATAATATTCCATTGTGTATATGTACCACCTCTTCTTTATCCATTCACCTACTGATGAACACTTAGGTTGCTTCCATTTCTTGGCTATTGTAAATAGTGCTGCAATAAACATAGGGTTGCATCTGTCCTTTTCAAATTAGGCTGCTGCATTCCTAGGGTAAATTCCTAGGAGTGGAATTCCTGGGTCAAATGGTATTTCTATTTTGAGTTTTTTGAGGACCCTCCATACTGCTTTCCACAATGGTTGAACTAATTTGCAGTCCCACCAGCAGTGTAGGAGGGTTCCCTTTTCTCCACATCCTCGCCAACATTTGTTGTTGTTTGTGTTTTGGATGTTGGCCATCCTCACTGGTGTGAGGTGATATCTCATTGTGGTTTTAATCTGCATTTCTCTGATGATTAGCGATGTGGAGCATCTTTTCATGTGCCTGTTGGCCATCTGAATTTCTTCTTTGGAGAAGTGTCTATTCATGTCCTCTGCCCATTTCTTAATTGGATTATTTGCTTTCTGTTTGTTAAGGTGCATGAGTTCTTTATATATTTTGGATGTCAACCCTTTATCAGATACGTTTTTTATGAATATATTCTCCCATACTGTAGGATGTCTTTTTGTTCTACTGATGGTGTCCTTTGCTGTACAGAAGCTTTTCAGCTTGATATAGTCCCACTTGTTCATTTTTGCTTTTGTTTCCCTTGCCCGGGAGATATGTTCATGAAGAAGTTGCTCATGTTTATGTCCAAGAGATTTTTGCCTATGTTTTTTTCTAAGAGTTTTATGGTTTCATGACTTACATTCAGGTCTTTGATCCACCTTGAGTTTACCTTTGTGTATGGGGCTAGACAGTAGTCCAGTTTCATTCTCTTACATGTAGCTGTCCAGTTTTTCCAATACCAGCTGCTGAAGAGGCTGTCATCTCCCCATTGTATATCCAAGGCACTTTTATCAAATATTAATTGACTGTATATGTTTGGGTTAATGTTTGGATTTTCTATTCTGTTCCACTGGTCTGTGGGTCTGTTTTTGTGCCAATACCAAATTGTCTTGATTACTGTGGCTTTGTAGTAGAGCTTGAAGTCAGGGAGTGTAATTCCCCTGTTTTATTCCTCCTTCTCAGGATTGCTTTGGCTATTCGGGGTCTTTTGTGGTTCCATATGAATTTTAGAATTATTTGTTTGAGTTCATTGAAGAAAGCTGTTGGTAGTTTGATAGGGATTGCATTGAATCTGTAGATTGCTTTAGGTAGTATAGCCATTTTGACAATATTTATTCTTCCTAGCCAAGAGCATGGGATGCATTTCCATTAGTTAGTGTCCTCTTTAATTTCTCTTAGGAGTGTCTTGTAGTTTTCAGAGTACAGGTCTTTCACTTCCTTCGTTAGGTTTATTCCTAGGTATTTTATTATTTTTGATGCAATGGTGAATGGAACTGTTTTTCTGATTTCTCTTTCTGTTAGTTCATCATTAGTGTATAGGAAAGCAACAGATTTCTGTGTGTTAATTTTGTATCCTGCAACTTTGCTGAATTCAGATATTAGTTCTAGTAGTTTTGGAGTGGAGTCTTTAGGGTTTTTTATGTACAGTATCATGTCATCTGCAAATAGTGACAATTTGACTTCTTCTTTACCAATCTGGATGCCTTGTATGTCTTTGTTTTGTCTGATTGCTGTGGCTAGGACCTCCAGTACTATGTTGAATAACAGTGGAGAGAGTGGGCATCCTTGTCTTGTTCCCGATCTTAGATGAAAAGCTTTCAGCGTCTCGCCGTTAAGTATGATGTTAGCTGTGGGTTTGTCATATATAGCATTTATGATGTTGAGGTACTTGCCCTCTATACCCATTTTGTTGAGAGTTTTAATCAGGAATGGATGCTGAATTTTGTCAAATGCTTTTTCAGCATCTATGGAGATGATCATGTGGTTTTTGTTCTTCTTTTTGTTGATGTGGTGGATGATGTTGATGGATTTTCGAATGTTGTACCATCCTTGCATCCCTGGGATGAATCCCACTTGATCATGGTGTATGATCCTCTTGATGTATTTTTGAATTCGGTGTGCTAATATTTTGTTGAGTATTTTTGCATCTACGTTCATCAGGGATATTGGTCTGTAATTTTCTTTTTTGGTGAGGTCTTTGCCCGGTTTTGGTATTAGAGTGATGCTTGCTTCATAGAATGAGTTTGGAAGTATTCCCTCCTCTTCTATTTTTTGGAAAACTTTAAGGAGAATCAGTGTTATTTCTTCTCTATATGTCTGGTAGAATTCAGAGGTGAATCCATCAGGCCAGGGGTTTTGTTCTTGGGTAGTTTTTTGATTACCAATTCGATTTCATCGCTGGTGATTGGTCTGTTTAGTTTTTCTGTTTCTTGCTTGGTCAGTCTTGGAAGGTTGTATTTTTCTAAGAAGTTGTCCATTTCTTCTATGTTTTCCAGCTTGTTAGCATATAGATTCTAATAATATTCTCTTATGATTCTTCGTATTTCTGTGGGGTCCGTCGTGATTTTTCCTTTCTCATTTCTGATTGTGTTTATGTGTGTAGAATCTCTTTTTCTCTTAATGAGTCTGGCTAGGGGTTTATCTATTTTGTTTATTTTTTCAAAGAACCAGCTCTTGGTTTCATTGATTTTTTCTATTGTTTTATTCTTCTCAATTTTATTTGTTTCTTCTCTAATCTTTATTATGTCCCTCCTTCTGGTGACTTTGGGCCTCATTTGTTCTTCTTTTTCAATTTCAGTAATTGTGTCTTTAGACTATTCATTTGGGAATGTTCTTCCTTCTTTAAATAGGCCTGGATTGCAATATACTTTCCTCTTAGAACTGCCTTTGCTGCGTCCCACAGAAGTTGTGGCTTTGTGTTGTTGTTGTCATTAGTCTCCATATAGTCTTTGATTTCTGTTTTGATGTGGTCGTTAACCCATTGATTAATTAGGAGAGTGTTGTTAAGTCTCCATGTATTTGTGAGCCTTTTTGATTTCTTTCTAAAATTTATTTCTAGTTTTATACCTTGGTGATCTGAGTTGGTTGGTAGGATTTCAATATTTTTGAATTTACTGAGGTTCTTTTTGTGGCCTAGTATGTGGTCTGTTCTGGAAAATGTTCCAATTGCCCTTGAGAAGAATGTGTATCCTGTTGCTTTTGGGTGTAGAGTTCTGTAGATGTCTGTTAGGTCCATCTGTTCTAGTGTGTTGTTCAGTGCCTCTGTGTCTTTACTTATTTTCTGTCTGGTTGATCTGTCCTCTGGCGTGAGTGGTGTGTTGAAGTCTTCTAAGATGAATGCATTGCTGTCTATTTCCTCCTTTAATTCTGTTAGTATTTGTCTCACATATGCTGGCGCTCCTGTGTTGGGTGCATATATATTTATAATGGTTATATCTTCTTGTTGGACTGACCTTTTTATCATTGTGTTATGT
>JAVSCE010004614.1:0-194277 GCA_032199065.1 Smutsia gigantea | reverse complement strand
TTGTTGTTTAACCCACGTTTCTCAGACTCCTTTGATCTACCCAACCTTCCTTTTCCCAATCTTTTTAACAACGTTGAGAAGCTAGTGTTTAGTGGACGCCCCTGGTAAATACTAGTTAAGTGGCCCGAGCTTATACAGACTGGGTTTTCTGCCCATCCCTGCTTTTAATGAGCTGGGGTGACCTTGGCTGAATTATATCCCCCTCAGGACCTGCTTTCTCAATGGCTGAATGGAATAATGGTGGCTGTCCTATCTTTCTAGCTCTTCCAGGGTTTTCAGGCAGGTCACTGAGATACTGTGCATGAAAATGGCCTGGAACAAGAAACTCTGATGTCATTGATTTTTGTCTTGAGTTTTGCTTAGATCCATTTTTCAGTGCTTGTGAAATGGAGAAGGCAGTAGATCAAGGTCGTGAGTTCCCTTTTCTTACCCTCACTCTGCTATTACTAACTAGGTTTCAACAAGTTACTTCCTCCAAGGGTCCTCAGTTACCTCACCCTATATGGAAGGTTTAGGGCTGGTTTATCTCTAAGGATCTATTAGCTCTGAAATTTCATGATGCCATTTGGTTAGATGTGTGCAACTTCCCTACTTTTCCAAAACAATGGGTCCCTGTCTTAACTGTGAAGAATGCCTCTCCTTGACTTTCTTGGGAGGGTGTCAGGGCTCAGCATCAGCCCTGAGATGGTATCAACAAAGGGGTTACGGTGCTGCTGACAGCTTAGGAGGCAGGGCTGAGCCTTCTGGGAATGTCTGTCCTTCAATTCTCCACTGTATATTGGAGCCTTCCCTTCCTTTCTCTTCCATCACTCAAAGACTGTCCTACCCAAACACGAAGCTCAGACAGCTGGTTAACAGATTTGGCAAAATGAAAGAGCAGATGTAATTCCTGAAGGGACAGTGGGACCACGGGTGGAGCAAAAGTCCCCCAACAGGCATGAAATGAAGTGGTTCTAAAGCAGAATCCACATAAAATTCCTCTTGGCTGTCTTCTCTCTTACTCCCTTCCCCAACCAGTTTCCAGCTGCACCAGCAGCCCACGATATCAAAGATTTATAAGCAGTTGAACAAGAGGAACTTTATGAAGAAGGCAAGAATCTACTGAGAAATACCCTCCTCTTCCATGAATTTAGGAAAATCCCAGAAAGTCTTGACTGGGTCAGAAGGTCTACAGCATAATGAGTATGGGGCCAAATGGAAAGTGATGGTTTGAGGAATGGGTGATGTCCCTCTCGGTGTCTATGTAGAAGCCACCTGCCTATGGCATCATTCAGAGCACCTGCTTGCACTCCAGGGGCCTGAGTCCATGTCAGCCATTCAGTCACATTGAGTTGGAAGCCCTGTTGAGTTGGAAGTTCTCTGGGGCATAGCGAGATGGATAAAACACAATTAATGCCCTAAAGGAGCTTAGCATCTCCTTGAGAAGGTGAGATTAGTATTCATGAATATAATTAAATGTGGGCAGTAGGCTGAGTGCATCAGAAAGCGGTCATCTAGCAAGGACTAGGACTGATGGTGAGAATTCATAATTTCCACCCAGATTGGAAGCCCCTTATATTTTCAAACCTCCAGGAATGGAAATTCCACACTTTTCCTAGGTGACCTCCATCAGTGTTTAATAATCCTTTTTTGAAACTTCTTTGAGTCACTGTCACCTTTGGCAAGTGTCTGACCTTCCTAGGCTCCGGGTGGTCAGCCTGTACTTCCCCAGATGAAGCCCCAGCTTGGTCAGCTTCCCTCTGTACGGGTTGAGATAGAATGAGAAGAGGCTGGAGTCACGGGGTTTGGTCCTGGTTCTCCTTCCACGGTGTCTGAGCAGCTGATCCTTCCATCTTCAAGGCCCAGCCAGGGTCCTTCTCCGGGACAGTCAGGCTGGCATGAATAGGAGGAGAGTCATACTGGAGCATCTTCCTTTCTACCTGGGGCGGCTGGTCTGGCTGGAGGCTCAGCTCCAGGAGATGTGTCATCTGAAGCAAGGTGACTCTTGCTGCCCTTTCTGCCTCCTGGGCTGCACAGATACAGAGCAGGCTGTGAGGGTACCAGGCACTGAATTTGATTCCTGAGAATCCCTCTCCCCCCAGCCCCACCATCACCACCGCCCCCGCCACCATGAGGCTTCCGGAACTCCCTCACACAGAATTGCATTTGGACCCTTAGATTGACAGGGACTGGGCCAGGCGTTCAGGGCCCTGGGACCGAGACTCTTAGCCTCCTCCATTTGCTCCCAGGAAATCTCACCCTTTCTCTGCCAGATCTAAACACCATGGAGCCCTCAACTGAGAAGCATTTAAACCTGGGCCCACTGCTGTAAGAGCCTTTCAGCTGGGCCCTGCACACCTGCTGTCTGGTGCTCATGTGCTCCATGGTTAGCATATGCCTTGCCATCTTCCAAGAGCTTCTTAAGCTCTGGGATGCCATTGACACACAAGTACAGAGATGGTTTGCTCTTTTGCTTGATAAGGAAGCCAAGAGTGGTTAAATGGCTCAGACTAGAATTTAGCATTTCTACACCGGAAGTCCTGGCACCAACTCTGACCCCACCCCGTCCTGAGGATGTCCAATAGACTGAGCACTCCCTTCCCCAGCCTTGGGGCAACTGAAACACAACTCACACATCTTTCTCCGGAGCTTCCTTTGCAGTAGAGCAAGACCCACAAACATAAGGGGGAGTAGCATGGTAGAGACCGGAGTCAGGATCCGAGAACTGCTTTTCTCTCCTGGAGAAGCACTGGAGTAGAAGTAGTGGGGGCAGGGGAGGGAAGAACACAGGAGAGGGGGTTGGAGCTGGACAGAAGACTGAGGACCATTTGGTCCTCACCCCTCATTTCACAGGCTAGAAGCTGAGTCCAAGGCAGGTCGGCTGCCTTCATCCCTGGGGCAGGTTAACAGCAGGTCTGGGACCAGAACCCCGGTCTTCAGGTTCCTGAGCCCTGAATCCTTTCCCTATTCCACCACCTGCATGGGGGCCCACTAATGTCCCATTCCAGCATGGAGAGCTGAGTGACAGTCAGGGAGTCTATGCTTGGCACTGGGCCCTGCTGTAATCTCCTTGTGGCTTCAGCAGGTCCCCTCCCCTCTTGGGACCTTCTGTTCCTCATCTTTAAAAAAAGTCCCAAAGGTTCCACCTAAGTATTCTGTTATTTTACTGTTTAGACATTTGCTTGAAAACCACATAAAAATACTCTGCATTCTCCTAGCAAGGACCCTTGGATGGGGGCAGGTGTCTGGCTTTTATGTCCCTTGCCCTTTACTGCCTTGTGGTTACAAAGGGAGAAAGTGAGCAGATGGAGACGGCTCCAGAAGTCAGGAACGGAGCAGATGTGGAGCCCCAGCCCAGAGGAGGGCCTGGGGGTTTACCTTTTCATGGAGGACCCCTTCCCCAGGGGCCTCTGGGGCTCTGATGCCAGGGCCTGGCTTGGCGTGGCTTGGGGATCACTGTCTCCATCAGCGGTGTCTAAGTCCCTGTCAGTGCTTCCCTCTGAGGATGCCATGTCCAAGCTGCTGGGCCCCAAGGTCCACACACCTGCAGCTGGCGTAGTTCCTTCAATGGAGCGCAGGACTTGTGTCTTAGAAACTGATGTTGCTTCTCGGAGGGTTTCCCACAACCATTTTTCGGAGACCAGGGTTGATGGCCTAATGGTCCCCATGACCTTCCTGCCTGCATCCAGGGCTATTCGGATCTTCTCTGTTTCCTCTCCTAGCCTATTGGCTTCGGGAGTTATCTCCCTCCCTTCCTCGCTAACCCTAGCCCTACTCGCTACTGAGCTTCTGGTGCCCCGTACCCAGACACCTTCTGTCATATCAGACACACCTCCGGTGGCTACAGCCGGACTCCTTGGAGTGGAGATTGTTGCCCGGAGGGAAGCTTCTACCCAGCTCCCTGCGCCTGGCGCTACTGCCCCTGCTGTTCCTGGGCTTGGCCTTCCCTTTGCTGAAGCTGTGGTTTTGCTGGTTCCTGGAGTCAGAGCAGCTCTCTCCCATCCTGTCCCCTGTCTTTCTACGGTCTGGGTGGTTCCTGGGGTCCCTCTGTTGGCCACCGGTGTTGCTGTTCCAAAGGATCCCGTGATGAGTTCACCAGCAGCTGTGGGGAGGGTGCTGGAAGGACCTGTGTGAACAGCAGAGGGAGACCACCTGGGAAGGCAGTCCGGGCTGCCTGCAGGACTTAGCAAAAGACGCTTGGCTTAAAGCACTTGCTACACGGAATGCAACCTCACTAGCGATGCGCTCTTTGGCCAATATGTGGGATAAAATGAACATTTGGGAAAACCAGATGCATCTTCCAGTCTGCCGCACATACCGACACTCTGTGCTCTTATCTCCTTCTATGCCCACATACTCCCTATCCAGCTGTCCGGGACCTCCACGCTGCCCCTTTCCCAGAAGCCCACAGCCCACCGTGTGGCGCTCCTCAGATAAAGGAAGAAAGCCTCCAGCCGCAGTAGAGAAGCCGATCTTGTCAGGTTGAGGTAGCAACACCTAATAAAACGAGTCCCCTCCCAGCATGGCGCCTGCCTGCCCCCTAACACGCCTTCTCCCCTGTAGACCGGCTGTTCACAGCCTGGATGCCCTTCTCAGCCTCTGGGCACCTGACTCTGGATCAGTTCGCCAGAACTCGGCACACAGGGCATGGACCTGGGAGCTGTCAGCGGTCTGCTGCGGGCCTCAGTCTCAGGCAGAGCCCCGTCCCAATGCTTCTGTCCTGCCTGTCTGACCTGCCCTGCGTGTCTGAGCAAAGAGACATCATGACCATAAGAAACCACATTAGCCAATTCACTCCCATCTTGGAATTCTGTCCAAATACATAGGCCACAGGTGGCAGGGGAATTGCGTGAAATAGCTATGTACACGCAGTTTGCCCTAACTTGTACCTTCCTTCTGAAGGCCGAGTCCCTCTGAAATGAGAGGACTTCTCCAAGTCTGTGCCTTCACGCCAGCTTTTCACATCATTCACTCCCTTCGTGTTCAAGGGCCTCTTCTCTCGAACCTTCTTGTACCTTCTCCTTCCTAGCATTCTCTTTGCCACGCTTGACCCACCAGCCCTCGGCCCATACCTGCAGAGATGGTCAGGTTCATGCTGAAGAACAGTATGTCGTTTTGGTTTCCGACACCGCAGCGGTAGAACCCCACATCGTCTGGGGACAACTGGGACAGCCTCACCACAAATAAGCCACTCTGTGGGAAGTCTGTGAGAGCCACGCGGCCATGGTACTGGAGGTGAGTGTAGCGGTTGGTGGACACGATGGTGTGGCAGATCCACGTCAGGGGGTTTAGGCGGCACCAGTACTTCCTCTGGTGACTGTTGATGGACAAGGGGGCATAACGACACTGGATGGTGACAGCTCCCCCTGGCTCCGCAGTCACCAGCCTCGGGCCTTTCAATGCATTTGCGGCTGCAGGCAGAGAAAAAAAGAAATCAAAGGAATGGGAGTGCTGGGGACAGTGACTGGGGAGTTACAACCTCCGAACTCTGCCAGAATTAGGGGACAGGTCAGAAAATACCTCTGCAAAAGTGAAGTTAAGAACGTTCAGTGTAGAAATCCCAGAGCTGAGCCACTTGGCGGGAAGTAGCCCAGGATATGGAATGGGGCTGTATCCAAGGTCCCATGTAAGAGATGGAAATGCAAGAATTCTCTTTCCCACTGGTTAGCTAATGCTTCTCGTGTGCCGGGTGTTCTCATGCAAGTCTGCCCAGAGCGGGTGTTCCTTCCACTGGCTTTAATGCAGATATTCAAAAAGCTGCCGCCTGAGCACCTGTGAAAGGACTAAACCAGAGACTGCCGTTTGTGTGCATGGAATGTAAGAGAGAGATGTCGAGTAGTGAGAACAGATTGGCGTGCTTTCTGCTGCAGGGAGAGGGCATCCTGACACACAGAGTCCTGGTCTGCCAGATGGGTGCCTCCCCAGGCCAGGGGCTGCAAAAACGGTGACAGTGACCACTTTCCTATAGAACCAGAAGCAGCCAAGCGCCTCCATCGGAGCACAGCTGAGCAGGATTGTGAACCTGTCTACTGTGGCAATAGGCATGAACCACAGCTGAGCCACAGTGTATGGCCCGTTTTCTGAATGACTTAAATTTGATGGGGGGCAAGCAGGAACAAAGGTTATTTCTCTTTCTCTCACTGCTTCTTCATACTTGCTCTGTGGACTTCCCTGCTTCTTGAAATCTCAGGTAGGGGCTTTCAGAGTCTCACTCAGATAAGAAAAAGTCCAGTGTGATCTAAAACTATATTCCTGGGACAACTAGTGACCAGTTGCAACTCCAATCTCTCACCCAGTTGAAGGCTTTTCCTTCCTCTCAGCTAGGCTTTGAGACCTAAGGTGGGGGAGGGGGGTGTGTTAGGGTCTCTCGCTTTGCTCTCCACCCCTTCCTCTACTCACAATCACTGTGGTAGGCTCTGGGTTGGTGCATGGGGTTGGGGAAAGGACAGCTGAGTGGGACAGCTGTGACCTGATTCCAGTGCTGTCTGGGCATGGTGGCTGACCAGAGCAGCTTCCTTCCCTTTTGCCTCCCAGCTCTCCTTTCCACAGCCCGTGGCGGCAGCTCCCTCTGTGCAAGAATCGCCTCTCTTCCTGCTGGCCCAGTATGACTCTTACCACCACCAAGCCTAGGACTTCTGGCCATCTACCTCTCTTTCTGTGATCACAGTCCTGGAGGGCCCTCTTGGTGGAGACCTCAGGCCAGCTCCTTTCTGTAGGCCCCACACCAGGTCCCAGGAAGCACACCTTTGTCCTGTTACCTGGGGCATACAGCATGCTTGCTGAGTAGCTTTCTAGAAGTTTTTTCTCTTACTTGGCTTAAAGTAAGGGGAAGGGATCCCTTCCGTCCCTCCAGGACAGGTGGAGGAGAGCACAAAACACTGATGTCTCTCCCAAAACAGCTCTTACAGTGAGCTTTTCTACCCTCTGGTGATGGTCAGACAGCTTTACGGTGGACCGTTGCTGGAACACCCAGCTTTGAAATTGGTCTCCATTGTCCTGTACAAAATGGTTCAACATTTTACTTTAGGATGTGGGTGTCTGGCATCCACCAATTTATTATTTGTCTTCAGGGTATCTGAAACCAGGTTAATATCCAGTTAGCAGGACTGGCTACATAATTTGCGGGGCCCAGTGCAAAAGGGAAATGCAGGACCCTTTGTTCAAAAATTATTAAGGATTTCACTCTGGCAATAGCAGATCATGCAACTGAGCACCTTCTGAGTACAGGGCCCCATGAAGTGCCTGCACATGGGCCACACACCCACGAAGCTAGCTCTGCTTGTTAACATGTGTCTTGAGGTCTAATTATAGGAAGCATCAAGGCCATAAACACTATGGACATATCAATGCTTACTGTAGGGTTAAATGACAGTACCAACTATATCAGTACTGATCAAGTTAAATGGCAATTTCTCATTAAAGCCAGATCATTCACAGTTACAAACATGGACCATCTCAGGACAGCAGTGATACGGTGTTCATACCCCAGATTCTAGGAATTCTAGTGATCTATGTGTGGCACATGCAACAGGAGCTTTCCCCCATCAATCAGCAGGATGGGGCAGTCCGACTTTACAGGGCAAAGCTGATTGAGAATCCTTAATCAACTCTTGCAATGCACATTTTAAAATTTCATTGGTACCAAGTTTTACTTACCCTTAAGAACCCATTTGGTGGATTACAGATGAGTAGCTCTTAGTTACGTATAATTTAGGTCTTGGGAATTTTTTCATTAGTCGCTGTGAGAATTATAGAAGGGGCTTGCGTTTTAGGATCCAGGTGGTGCCCATTTGGTCCCTGGTGTAGATTCTCTGCCCTCCAGTAAAGGCAGGGATCCCTGCTCTCATATGCCCATCACTTCCCTGCAGTTGTCTGTTGCTGTGGCTTCTATCAGGGAGGGCGAGTGAGACCACGGACCGGAAAGCATGAGGGGTCTGTGGGAGGGCAGAGGGAGAGTAGGGCTTGAACCTGTGATGCAACCCCCACTGCAGCAGCACCACCAGCAGTGGGGTGAGAAAGGTATGAGTAGTTCCCTGGGTCCGGAGGTGGGGTCTGGAGGGGAGAGAGCCAGCCTGCAGCCATCTGAGATGGGGTCCTCAGCATGCAGTGGCCAAACGGAGGAGATGGGCCATCAGGGGCCATCTAAGGGACGCTTCAAAAGCACCCACAAGAGGAAGAGCTGGCTTGAGCCCCAGTCTGGCCAGAGAGCTGCACGCATCCCATCAAGTAAGAGCTGCCTCCTGCCTCTCCTCCTTCCTGCCTCTGTGACCCTGCTGGGGTCCTAAGTGCAGCTGCCCAGATGGGGAGGAGGAAGAGGAGGTGAAGGAGAAGGTAGCCACCACACCCCTTCCCTGCCCTCCTGACTGCTGGCCTTAGGCAGATAAGGGGGCATAGCTTTGAATGACAAAGTGCTGACCAAAATATATAACTGGACACTTAAAAAGATCAAATTTAGAACATTTGAGACTTAAAGGAATAAACTTAGGAGTATTACCTATATGTTAGCAGAAAAACCATGGGCCAGCCTGAGTTTTCCTTTGGGGGCAGGGGAAGCCTCCTCCTATGGAAAAACTTTAAAGGGGGCAGTAGGAGATTAAACTACAAAGGTGGTGTGATTATATCATGAGCATTCTGAAACATTGGCCACCTTTGATTCATCAAAGTTCTGATGTGTTTATAAGTCAAACACAGTTGTGAATTTTTGTTAGTATTTTCATTTATTTATTCATTTGTTCATTCAACAACTATTTGTTAAGCATCTACCTGAGACTAGGTTATAGGTACCAGACACTCTAGGCATATACCAACTACATTCCTCAATGGCTCCCCATTACCAACAAAATAAAATCCAGACACCACAGTATGGAGACAGGGCCATTGATCATCTGAGCCTGATTTATATCTGGCCAGCCTCACCATACCAGCCTGCCAGGACCTACAAGGTAGGGATCCCGCCTTTCATCCATCTGTCCCTAGTGCCTGGCACATGGTAGGCCCTCCGTCAATGTGTGTTGACTGAATAAGTAAATGCACAGATAAGGTTTTTATTTACCCATCCAGTTTCTCTGTAGCCTCTGAACTTTTTAAAGTAGGGCAAGGTCTTCATCTTTATGTCCTGGTACTGGGTTTGGCACTTGAGTGTATTTAAAATCAGTGATAGGGGAGCAGTGCTACTTCTGTTTGATGCCCTAAAACCTTTTTCTTGCAAATGCACCCTATTTTCAGTCAGCATCATGACCGGAAGAGAACAGAAACATAGGGAACTCAAAATATTCTCGTTAGTATGCTAGAAATCATCAAATCATCTGAGTTCTTGAGAGTTCAGCCCTCCTGGGCCTGGATCTGACCATTCCCTGTATCCACTGCATGGCCTTGGGTCTCAGGAGAAAAAACCATGGATGTGCCCAGATAGCTGAGGGAGTGCTGAATGCCACCGAGGGGCCCTCCAGGAATCTCAGCAGTCTGGAAGGCTCCGGTCTGGTTTTGTAAGCTCTGAATCTGGGCTGTGTTTGGGACTCACCTTGCAGCAGGCATAGTGTGAAGAGGACCTGCATTTTCCAACCTGCCCTCTGGCTGCTGACCTGCAAAAAAGCAGTGTAAGTGAAGAGGCCTGAGAGGAGGCAAGTGAGAAGCTGGACTGAGCAACGGTGGGATCTGAAGCCACCACCTTCTCGCTTTCGGATCTCAGTATGCTCGGCGCTGGGGTTGGACTGTCTCTGTGTAAGAGCCAGACAGGAGCTGCCCTCTCTGAGAGAAGCATGGGTCTACCCTCACACTCCTAAGCCTGCACATTTGGCCTGGGTCTCTGCCACCAAGGCCAAAATGTCCCCTGCTCTTGAGATGTCTGTATTCAGAAGATGTGAAACTCCTGGAGGAGTCCAGCCCCTGCCCCCACTTGCTAACACGGAGCTCTGAACTGGCGGGAGCACAATACAGAGGACATACTACATGCTTGAAGTTTAAACTTGAGCTGGAATCGTGGGGCCTCAGAAAAGTCACTCAGCCCCGGAGATTAGCTTCCTGTCAGGGGAATGGGGAACCATATGGGCTGGTGCTCAATTTAAATGAGATTGCCTCGGAAGTGCCGACAGGTGCCTGGCTCAGAACAGCCTCTTCCCCTTCTCTCCTCACCCATTCCTTTTTTTGCAAAAGGAGAATCGAGTCCGCCAAGAAACTTTCTGTTTCCCTGGTAGTGCGCCTGTGGTCAGTACAAGGAGCTAAAAACGAACCCTCAGGCCAAAGTGTTGTCTACACAAGTGTTCCTATTCTGTTTCTCCTCCACAACTTCTAGAAAGCCCGGCTTGTCCCCAAGTCCACGTCAATCTTGTGCCTGCTCGGGTCCCTCCTGCCAGCTTGGCAAGCTCCTTGAGGGCAGAACTTTCATTTCGTCTCTCTCCCTCTAGGTCTGAAACAGGACCCAGCAGAGCGCAGGTCCCTGACATACACCTCTGTGAAGAAGAACCAATTTCTCTGCTAAGGGACCCCATGCTGACCTCTACTCAGTGAGCTTCTCTTGCTTGCTGATTAACGAGACAGAGATTGTACATTATGCTTCTTCTGTATTCCCTATATGGTTTTCATGGGTACTTTTTGACTGATTAGAGTTCTGTTCATTGAATCTATCTATTGTCTGCAGTTCCTGGGACCTAGAGTTTGTGGTATTTCTTTTTTTAAGCAAACTAAACTTTGTTGTTGCTTGTTCCTCCCTACTTGAATATATACCTCACTGATGTTGAAAACAGATGCTGAAAGTCAGTGGTCTGGCCCATGGGCAGGAGCCCCTCGCACACCCTGCCCTTTGTCCAGCTAGGCTGAGCCCCACAAGGCCTCTGGCCAGGCTGGGACACAGGCTGAAACAGAATGTGGAGTGGGGGAGGGGAAAGAGGGGTAGGAAGGGGAAGGCAGAGGAAGCAGGAGAAGGGGAGAGAGAGGAGAGGACAAGAGGAGAGGCCATGGGCTGGCCCTGTAGCTGCATGTTGTCACCCCAACTTGGCTTGGTCTGGCCCGTTCCACTAAGGCCTCTGCCTGCTCTGTCCAGGGGAAGCCCTGAGGGTGGTCAGATTCGAACAGGCCATGGGCTCCTCACACCTCGCTCTGTGCTGTGCCCAGAGCCCCTCCCTCCCTGGGGCCCAGCCATGGCAGCCCAGGCCTTCCGGCGTTCCAGAGCCCTGGTTCCTGCCCTTCGGGCCTTCAGATCCCTGGCTTCCTGCCCCCCACTGGAGGTCCTTGCAGGAGCGCCTGCACCTAATCAGTTGTTTGATTAATATTTGCCAAATCCAGGCCAATACTGAGGCTGGGGCCCAGGTTCCCCTGGGCTGGTTTTCCTGAAGTGCTAAGTGCCCACGCAGTTAATTTTGGGGCCAAAGTGCCTGTGCCACACCCCTTTGACTTCAGTAGCACAAGAGGATTCAGGAACAAAGCCTCCGTGGGGCAATGAGGAAGCCAGAGTGTGAGATAAAACGACTCCAGGAGTTATCAACCTTGACTGGAGGCTGCAAGCATAACGTTCAGTGAATGTCTCCAACACACCCACCATGACCTTCACGAAACCTTTCTCAGGAGACGAGTATCAGCTCGGCAGCCTGGGACACGGGCCTCTGTTACAGCGCAGGGCATTTTCGGGGACGATGGCCACATGGGGGAACTGTCTTGTCCCTGTTCCTTGGGGAGGGCATCTACAAGAGCCAGGGTGGTTAGAGGGAACAGCACAGAGGCAGGATCCAGGAGGTTCTGCTTTGCCTGTGGCAGGCAGAATAACCATGAGCAATGCATCTTTTTTCTGCACTGTAACAGAAGAGCTTTAGCTGCATGCTCTCCATGTTTCTTTCTCTCTCTAAAGTTTGTTGGTTCTAAATTATTCCAGGGCCTCTAAAGAATCATGCACTGAAGTGGGAGGGAGCGTGGGAGTGAGCAGAAGGGTAGGGAGGCAGGAGGAAGGTGCTGTGGCCTGCATTCCAGAATCTTCCTTGGCCTCCTGGGACTTGAGCCAGCCTACTCTGGGAAGGGCACATAAGTGCATATGGACACCTGGGCAATTTATCACCCACTTTCTGATACAGAAAGCCAGTCCTGGGAGGAAACCCCATCTCACCTTTTGTTCTCCTGGCTCAGTTGGGGCTTTTCCATCCATCTCAGTCCAGAAGCAAAATCCACTTGGACTTTTCTTTTTCTCTCTTTGAGATGCTGACGCTTGGATGTCTTCTGGTTTCTTTTCTTGAAAGCTTGAGACAGAGGGCTTTGTTGGAAAGCAGGTGGGGTGAGCACTTGAAGATGGAGGTGCAAGGTATCCTCAGCCACTCACCTCCCACAATGTGCAGCAGGTCACTATGCCCCAGGCCTTGGATTTATGTCTTATAAGAGGGAGCCAGTCCTGGTCCTTTGTCATTCTTCCTGTCACTTATTCCTGCAGAACTTTTCCAGGGCTGTGACAGGAGCTTCAAGGGAAACACACTGATCCACTCTCTCTGCCTCTCATTTCCCCTCCAATCCAGGGTCTCAGCCTTTTCAGGATGCCCCAGCTTAGCCTCCCATTCAGGCTTCTCCCAGATAAGTGATGTAACAAGCTGGCAGAGAGAAAATTCAGGAGAGGAATTCCCCTGCTATGTGGCTGGCAGCTGGCAACTTCTAGATGATCTGGCCCCTTCAGCAACCAGGCAGAGGCAGTCTGGGTCACTGACTCCGGTTCAACTGCATGCCTGGTGGTTTCTTATTCATGCTCTGGACAAAGCACCATACAGTAAATGAGATGATGTCCATGGAAAGAGAACACTGGCAAGTGTGGCTTAGCCAGATGGATGACCCGCTGAGAAAAATACCTCAATATTTCCCTTCGGAAAATATCTTATGGGTGAGCTTTCTTCTTTTTTTTTTTCCTTGTAAAAGATATGATCTGCCTGTCTCTGTTGGTTCTAAACTGACATTAAAATGGCTGGTATAGGCCAAGCACTCAACAACTAAAGGCCTCAAGGGGATGGAAGTGCTGCAGATGACAGTTAAAAACTCTCACAAGTCTCTGATAGACATTGCAGCCCCCTTGGGCCAATTGGAAAGGGCACTTCTTCCTTAGGGAAAAAAAAAATTTCCTGGAAGTGTTAGTATATTGTTGCATAGTTTGAATAACCCACATGGCAGCATGTGTTCTCTGTGCATCCCCCTCCCAGGTTTGAAGACAAATGTGGGAGCAGTAATTGAGTCACTGAAAGCAATAGGAGAGGGAAAGAAACAGCTCTATAGGATGCCTGGAGTGTGGCTGGGACAAGTCAGTCTTGCACACGTGCATGTGCATTGACTGCGTGCACAGCTGTGTGTGCTCCTATCCCAGGACTTGGTCAGGAGCTCCAGTCCTGGAGCTCCAGATCTTCACAAATACATACAGCCTCCCATGTAAGTTAGAACACATCCACAGTGTGAATGGCATCCCAGTGTGTAGTATGCTTGAGCAGTGCACAACCTGAAGAACTGTACATAGTGGCCTGGCCTTCACAGGCTTCTCTCCAGAATTGAATGATCCCCGTGCAGGTGGTAGAGAGGGTTAATGCCTGGCTCGATTCTCCCCTCCAAGCTCCCCAGGAAGCGGTATAGCATTGTGATTGATCACATAGACTTTGGAGTCAGATTCCTGCCAAGTTAATATTCCAGCCTTATTTTTTACTGGGAAAATGATATGGGTTAGATTACTTATCCTCTTTAAACTTCATTTCCCTAATCTGTAAAACAGGAGAAAATAGCACCTATCTCATAAAGTTATTATGTAGATCAAGTGTGACAATCCAAGTAACTCAAAGTACCTAGCATGCAGTAAATTCCCAGTGAGAAGCCCAGTAGCTGATAATATTAATGGCTTTATTTACAGTGACAGAGGCCAGGTGTTTCACAATGATCACACCTTCAAAAACAAGCCCTTTTGAAGGTTTTTATCTATTCAGAGGTCTGCTACTTTCTTTTTCTTTTCTTTTATTCCATTTGATCATTTTGGCATTTGAAAGATTAAAAAGAAAAGCGTTTATCTAAGGACAGGTCTGGATTAATTTTATATTCTAAAATAGATATTTGTCAATTTTTCATTATTTTATACATGATGCTATTTTGAATCCCTTAAGGGCATCTTTTCTATATTGTTTACTTTTGAACACTTTGAAGACTTTGATTACTAAAGGCCAATTAGTTGTAAAATACTGGGCCAGTTTTCAAAGCAATGACCCAGAGTCAAGAGAGTCCCTTTCTGAAGCTTTATCGGGTGGGGGAAGCTCTGTACTGGCTACTCCTCTTGGGTGTATAACTGAATTTGCTTGCCTAGCACAAAGCCAGAGGTGACGTTTTTCTTTTTTTTTCTATAATTATTATTATTTTTTAAGGTATTATTGATTACACTCTTATGAAGGTTTCACATGAAAAAACAATGTGGTTACTACATTTACCCATATTATTAAGTCCCCACCCATACCCCAGTGCAGTCACTGTCCTTGGGTGTAGTAAGATGCCACAGATTCACTATTTACCTTCTCTGTGCTACACTGTTTTCCCCATGATCCCCCACACCATGTGTACTAAACAAAATACCCCTCAATCCCCTTCTCCCACCCTCCCATACCCCTCCCCTTTGGTATTTTGTTCCTTCAGTTTTGCTTCGTTGTTACACTCCACAAATGAGGGAAATCATTTGGCACTTGTCTTTCTCCACCTGGCTTATTTCACTGAGCATAATATCCTCCAGCTCCATCCATGTTGTTGCAAATGGTAGGATTTGTTTCTTTCTATGGCTGAATAGTATTCCATTGTGTATATGTACCACATCTTCTTTATCCATTCATCTACTGATGGACACTTAGGTTGCTTCCATATCTTGGCTATTGTAAACAGTGCTGCAATAAACATAGGGGTGCATATGTCTTTTTGAATCTGAGAAGTTGTATTCTTTGGGTCAGAGGTGGCGTTTTTACACTGGTTAATGACACTGTGACCTTCTGCAGGTGCCAGATTCCAGAAAAGGTTAAATAATACCTGAATCAAATGTCAGGCCTGGGAAGAGCTTTATCCACTCCCTGGCCTCCAATCTCCAATCCCCCCAATCCCAGTTTTAGCAAAGGATTTTATTTGCTGAATAGACACACAGGAGTAAAAATCAGCACACAGAAAGCTAACCAGTACAAGGAAAGTCATTTGTGCTACAAAACAATCTGTACTGATCTCTTCCCTTTCCAAAACATGTTTTCTAATGAATAATTAAGGGCAATGTATAGAGATGTTTGATGCATCCACGTGGCTGGTAGTCAAGCTTACATCCTTCCTCATATAGCATTCCAAAGTTTTCTGCTTACTCTACCCACACAGGTAATCTTTTTTCTATCCTCAGTATTGTGACAGAAATACATCCTTCCCCCTCCCCCACTCAAGCTCTGATCATAGTACTGAAAGCTGAAGAAAACGTTATTTAAAAACAGTCGGATTACTACAAGTCCTTGATCGCTTACTCATTAACTCCTAGGGGAGGGGAGCTATGTGATTTGTCACTCTTCCAAATAACAGAGGAAAGTATTTGTATAGCACAAATAATCATTTTATAATGACATTTGACAGGCATTTACAACCTCGACCATTGTTTGACTGATAGCAAAGATGGCGATCCAGCAACATTCCCACCTCCAAATACAGAAGACGTTCCCAAGGCAGTCGGGAGAGTGCTGAAACGGTGCAAGTGCCTGTACAGACTGCTGGTAAAAACACAGAGTAAAGAATCCCAGGCAATCACTTCATAGATCATCTCACGGATCACAGGAGTTTATAGCCTAAGACCTTAGCTGTATCTCATCTCAGGATGTTGGTACAGATTGCTGCAGAAAAACATGATCAGCAAGCGCTTTCTGGAGTGACTTGAGTCTGGGGATTGAAGCAAACATATTTCTTTCTGGTTGGGATTTATTTTGGTTATGAAGCTATTGGAAATAAATGTTATGCTGTTATTCTGGGATAATGAATCCCCGACCCTTGTGGGATGGAAGGTGCCCAGAATAACCAACGCACCACCAAGGAGACAGTCGGTCTGCCTGAGGAGCGGCACTCTATGGGGAACGGGGTGTTGAGTTCCGTTGTGGCAAGTTGGACGTTCATTGGCAACAGTGCTAAACGGAACCTCAGTTAGGGGAGCCCATGCCAGCTGTGGGAGCCCATACAATGCCCTATCCCTCTGACTGTGGCTACTTCCATCACGTGTCCATTGTGCCAGCACCACAGTGCCCAATGCCCAGGCTGGCTGAAGTCAGATAGCCAAGTCATTCTGTCTGCTTGGTAGTTTAGTTTCTCCACCATGGTGGATATTCTCTGCTGGGCATTATCAATTGATACAGCTTCATGCCACTCCCCTGTCCCCTCACTGTCTCTAATCAGTCTTCCAATCTTTCTCTTTCCAGACCTCGGTACATATTCTAACATCAGGCTACTTTTCCTTTCATGCAAAGTAGACGACCATGTGCACTGCCCAAAGTTCTGCCAGTTGAAAGGACTTTCTCTTGCCCCTGTTTTTCAAGGCCACTCCTTGTAACACACCTACTGTTCACTTTGAACCTGAGCTTACATATCAAACCAACCGGCGTATAAATGAAGTGTGTGCTTTGTCCCCCTCTGCCATGCGTTATCAGGTATCCTCCTATGTGGTTCCTTGCGAGCTGAGGGTGGAGCTCTGGTGCAAGAATGGTAGTTGATATGAGGGGCTGGGCTAACTGCTCGTGCAACTGGCTTCTGCCCTCAAGTCCTTATTGTTCTCAGTCCCAGCTCTACCACTGCCTATCTATGATGGAGTACTGCTTCCTGACCCTACGGCTTAGTGGGTATAAATGCTCTCAGCTCATGATGGGCTGTTCTGCACTCATCTGCGTCCTGTGTTCGGGTATCACATCTCTACCAGGGCCCCATATCACACCAGGGGTTGCTTTTTAAAGACAGGTGATTCTCCCTTGCAGATGGTGCTGCCTTGCAAAAGAACCACAGGGGACTCTGGGTCTCTGCTGTAGTTCTTCCACTGGGGCTTGCCATTAGCTCCTCATAACACCCTTTGCCAACACCTGTATCGCTAATATTAAGTGGCAGGACTACTTACAGATCAGCCAGGACCTACTACACAGCCCTTTCCTGCTCTGGGCCCCACTCAAAGATAGAATCTGTAATAGAAGCAGCTTCATTTTAAATGGAGTTGAGGAGCCCTGTAGGGGGCGCTCTCATGCATGAACCAATCCTTGCATCCTGCCTAAGGGGCAAGAAGGAAGAGAAGAGTATCTTGACTAGGGAGGACATTTTTACAGAGAAATTTTATCTTCTGCTTTTAAGAAAAAAAAAGCAAGACCCCTCCCTCCTTCAGTAGTAACACAGTAACCACCACTTGCAGCCAATGGGAAACCACCACAACCTCAAACTTTTTTCTTCACTAATGAGCTTTTGCTCCAAACGACCTACCCCAATTTCCTCTAAGACTTAATAAAATAAAAGCTGACCTTCCCTTTGTCTCTTGGGACTTGCCTCTGGTTGGCTATGATTTGCTTGTCCTGAATGGCATTTTCTCTGCTTTTCCTGAAAAAACTCATTTTGCTGGTAAAATAATGGACCATTTTATTTTTAAGGTTGACAAAGCATTCATGCCACTCGGTGGATGAGCGGGAGAAGGAGTTCCAGGTATGGAATGTGCTGCCTCCAGAACCAAAGAGGCCTATCAGATATGTTGCCTCCTTCGCTGTGGCAGGAGGTACAAGATGTAGTATCTTGTTTTTTCCTGGGGATGAGATTTCTCCTGATCATGGGGCCCCTAAAAATACTGCTGGTGTAATACATATGTTGTTATTCACCCACACAGATGCAAATGGTTTCTAATCCCCATCTCTAAAGGCAATGGGAGGGAGGCATTCACCAAATCAAGGCTCCATACTATGAGCCCAGGCCATGTCAATCTGCTGTAACAGACAAGCAAAGTAGCTGGAATTGGGACTAATATTTGGTTGAGTTGGCAGTTGTTCATTGCCATCCTGCAGGAACCAGCTATTGAATTGAATGGAGGTACTTGGGAACTACTACTGCGCATCCTTTAGATCCTTCAGGGTGATGCTAGTATCAGTAATTCCCCCCACTGTGTGATACTGTTTTGTATTTATTATCTTGGCTTGAGGTGGGCAGTTTCAGAGGCTTCCATTAGGCCTTTCCCACTATGACAGCTCTTACCCCACAAGCCTAAGACCCAGGGATCCAACTAACAAGCATGTCAACCCTAATGATTTGTTCAGGGACTGGAAAAATTACCACTGGGCATATCTGTAGACCCAGTGGTGCACACCGTAAGCCAGATCTTGGCCAGGACTTTATTACCTGGCCCCCACATGCCCAACGAGTTAGACCAGGGGCCATGATGCTCTGGTTCTCTAGGTTTCATGTCAGCCTGCACTGTGTCCAATAGTCCTCAGAACATCTGGGAGTCCCTTTTCCCTAGTGAATAGTTGACTGTGGATCCCTTCAGGAAAGACATAGGGAATCCTTACCGAGTGTTTCCTTTGGTGTTGCTGGGTTTTTTCTCCTGGGGACCTTGCTGAGTCTGGGTCTGAAAACTGACTCAGGCTCAGAAAATGGGCAAGAGATCATGAGATTTTATGGGGCTGCTGCCCTTACACTCTTTGTTATTCATCCTTAACTTATTTTAGTGGTCTGAGTTAAGGAACACCCTCGTCAGTTGAGTGTCTATTTTGCCTTCTAGGGAAACTGTGTTTTTAAATCACCTCCACAGTCCTGTGGGTCAGGCGCCTTTGGGACGATGCCTCAACCTGTGGATCAGGCCACTCTGACCCTGTTGCAGATCATGAGAACTGCATCCGTCTGGCCTCTGTGGTGGACCTGTCATCGCTATTGGCATTGTTCTGGCCTGAGTTCGTTCTCCTTGGTCCTTGTCCCGGCTGCAGCAAAGAATTGAAAAGCAGAGACAACAATAGTGAAGCTGAGGGATGGTTTTATTTGAATGCACTCCAAGGGAGGAGCCAGCCAGAGTCAAGGGAGACAAAGGCCTCCATCTGTTAGGCGGGAGGCGTATATATTGCATGCTGGTTAGGAGACACCTCGTTGACTGACAAGGTGGGGAGTATGTGATTTACAGGGTTTTTTGTATAGTCGTCCCTCTCAGTGAGCATGTCCTTTTCCCATGCTGTGGTGTGATTCTGGTCATTCTTGGTTCCATCTGTTGGGATCTCTTTGGGGAGGAAGTTATCTCCCTGCAAAGCCTTTATTTTCTCCACCTGGGACCCCCTTCCTGGGCCAACTTTGGACGGCTTTTTCTTTACACCTTATCTGGATGGCTTCTTCTTTGAGCTTTGTCATCCCCTTTGCTGGCTGCTCGTCTATCTTTCCACCTAACATTCCTAACAGTATCACTGAGCCACATTCTCTCCCCCACCTCTCCTGCCGTCAGCCCTGGCTTACAGATAAGAGCCTCAGTTGATCTTTTGGGTAACGCTGGTGTCCTCGCTGGCTCATTTCTTTGGTGAATTTTGTATTCCCTTAGCCTTCTCCTGGAACAGAGCCATCTGGTGAGTGGTCCTCCATGGTGCGCCCCCTCTCGCCTGCTCACCTTCCTGAGCCTTTTCATTTCTCCCTCTGTTGCCTGTGGGGTAGCGCTGGCATTTCAGCTTCAGCTTGCGTTGGACCAACATTTTCTCCATACTTCTGGGAGCCGTTTGAACAGGGAGGCCAGATTACCTCCTGGAATTCTTGCTGGGGTGTTAAACCTTATATCCCTGGAGAGTGTTCCCCAAACCGTAAGCTGTTCCTTGTCCCGTATCCAACACATTCAGAATCCAGTCCCACAGGAACTCCTCTGACTTTTGCTGGTACATGCTGGCTAGGACTTGCAGCTCATTTGAGGTCTATACCTTTGTTTAAAATAGAAACAAGAGGCCCAAAATGGGGTCACTTGTGCTACCAAGACTTAATATCTAACCTAACTGTAGTTTTGTCCTCTCCCAGGAACGTAAGCTTTAACCAGTCCATCTGGAATTACCTGGTCAGCACTGGTGAGGAAATTGGCCTGAAAGACCCCCAACATGCATCCTTTCCCCCAAAGGAAGGTGGCCTAGCCTGAAACAATTTATTCTTGGCTGGAATAACTAACTCCATTGCCCCACCTCTTTCTTCCTATTAAAGTCTTCCATTTGTACAGCTCCTCTGAGCTCTTTTCTGTCTGCTAAGATGGGTTGCTGCCTGGCTCATAAATCACTAAATAAAGCCAATTAGATCTTAAAATTTACTCAGTTGAGTTTTGATTTACACCTTTCTTTCATTATCAGGCCCAGCATATCCAAGCTGGGTTATGAGGGGAGTTGGTGAGGAGAGGTCTCTGTAGTGTCTTCATGCAAGGTGGGGGTGGGTTCCTGGAGACAGAGAAAGTAATGTTAGCTCTTAACAGAGAGGTGGGCTAGTTGGACAGGCTCATAGAGTTTAGAAGAATCCAGGAGTTAAAACTGTGGGGAGGTCATCCACCTAGATGTCCCATCCCAAGTTCCAGGGTCCCATTTCCCTCCAGACATTTCCATTCTCTTTGTTTGTGTATTTTTACATTGGCATATTTTTTTTATTGAGAAATAATTTACATATATTAGTTTCAGATATGCAACATAATAACTCAAAGTATGTATATATTGCAAACGATCACAGTAAATCTAGTTAAGATCCACCTATCCGTAGTAGATTTTCAAAATACTTTAGGTGGTATGTAAGCAAAAATCCAAGGCCCATCCCTCTGTTGCCGGGTAGCTGCGTCTGGGGAGGTCTCCGCGTACAACATGAAACCTCAACCCGACTCTGAACGCGAAAGAATTCTCGAGCAGGTCGCATGAGTTTAGGTAAGGAAGGAATTCACTAAAGGGAGAGTAGTAGCAAATGGTAGCAGCCGTACAGGCAGCAGAGAGCAAGGCAGAGCACAGGGAGGAGAGGGAAGCTCATTGAACTCCTGCTCCGCATAGGACGGATCCCTGTCCACCTCCTGAAGCCAGAGTCACCTGGCATCCCACGTCCTACGTCTGCTTGAATCTGCACGGCGTGGGATCTGAGCCCCTACCACCCCAGGATTTGGGGGAGCCACAGAGCTCTGGATGGCGTGAGAGGATGGTCTGAGAACTTCCCAAAGCAAAGAAAGGAGATTTTCGGGTGGGCTACTAAAGAGTGTGACCATATAGCCACAGTCTCGCCTGGATCACCCAGGCGACGGGAATTTGCAAGCCCAAATCAGAGATCTTACTAGTGCTTCTCTACTTGTCTGAAGGAGAACAGAGATAGTAAAGACTTGCGCTTAAGTCTAGAAAATTGAATGAAATTGAAAGTAACTAAGATGCTTAACACTGGAAGAGTGCAGAGACAAAATGCAAGTTGAGCGGTGAGAAGTCTTTATTTAAGGCAAAGTACATATACTCAAAGAAAGGGGAGTGAGGGCAGCCTCAGAAAGGAGGCATGCTTAAGGGCTTTTAAGGATTCTGTCTTTTAAGGATTTCAAGGATGGGGCAAAGGGCCCTGGGGCATAGGCTTGACATGTGGTTTCCTGATGTCTATCTCTAGTGAGAGACATTATGTCACTACCTAGTCAGTCCTCTAGTTATTCTGTCAGATAAACTTCATGCAAGGAATTTCTTGATCCTGTTCTTCTCCAAGATAGTGGTTACCCTCAAGCAGTGGGGACATATAATTTAGGACTACTTGCCCGATCTTAAGATAGATAATCAGCTATTGGCTGATTACCATAAAATATGTTAGGAATCCTATCTCCTAATTCCTTGGTTTTTAAAATGGAATCTTAGCCTTTAGAATGGAATCCCTCCTGTTCTTACTATACTGTTTGTATCTTGGCATTTTTCATCATAGGCAGGAAAATTAACCAAGATGCTTGTCCCATGTGCCTGCCTGACATCAATGCCAAGGTCCATTCATTGTTTTGGAAGAAGGTAGGGATAGTCATAGTATTTTAGACTTTAAGTTTCATAAGCACATTAAAAATTAAGATTAAGAACTATGGGAATAATGGGTTAATGACCAAATCAAAACAGAAATCAAAGAATATATGGAGACTAATGACAACAACAACACAAAGCCACAACTTCTGTGGGACGCAGCAAAGGCAGTTCTAAGAGGAAAGTATACTGCAATCCAGGCCTATTTAAAGAAGGAAGAACATTCCCAAATGAATAGTCTAAAGACACAATTACAGAAATTGGAAAAAGAAGAACAAATGAGGCCCAAAGTCACCAGAAGGAGGGACATAATAAAGATTAGAGAAGAAATAAATAAAATTGAGAAGAATAAAACAATAGAAAAAATCAATAAAACCAAGAGCTGGTTCTTTGAAAAAATAAACAAAATAGATAAACCCTAGCCAGACTCATTAAGAGAAAAAGAGAATCTACACACATAAACACAATCAGAAATGAGAAAGGAAAAATCACAACGGACCCCACAGAAATACAAAGAATCATAAGAGAATATTATGAGAATCTATATGCTAACAAGCTGGAAAACATAGAAGAAATGGACAACTTCTTAGAAAAATACAACCTTCCAAGACTGACCAAGCAAGAAACAGAAAAACTAAACAGACCAATCACCAGCGACGAAATCGAATTGGTAATCAAAAAACTACCCAAGAACAAAACCCCCGGGCCTGATGGATTCACCTCTGAATTCTACCAGACATATAGAGAAGAAATAACACCCATTCTCCTTAAAGTTTTCCAAAAATAGAAGAGGAGGGAATACTTCCAAACTCATTCTATGAAGCCAGCATCACTCTAATACCAAAACCGGGCAAAGACCTCACCAAAAAAGAAAATTACAGACCAATATCCCTGATGAACGTAGATGCAAAAATACTCAACAAAATATTAGCAAACCGAATTCAAAAATACATCAAGAGGATCATACACCATGATCAAGTGGGATTCATCCCAGGGATGCAAGGATGGTACAACATTCGAAAATCCATCAACATCATCTACCACATCAACAAAAAGAAGAACAAAAACCACATGATCATCTCCATAGATGCTGAAAAAGCATTTGACAAAATTCAGCATCCATTCCTGATTAAAACTCTCAACAAAATGGGTATAGAGGGCAAGTACCTCAACATCATAAAGGCTATATATGACAAACCCACAGCTAACATCATACTTAACGGCGAGATGCTGAAAGCTTTTCATCTAAGATCGGGAACAAGACAGGGATGCCCACTCTCTCCACTGTTATTCAACATAGTACTGGAGGTCCTAGCCACAGCAATCAGACAAAACAAAGACATACAAGGCATCCAGATTGGTAAAGAAGAAGTCAAATTGTCACTATTTGCAGATGACATGATACTGTACATAAAAAACCCTAAAGATTCCATTCCAAAACTACTAGAACTAATATCTGAATTCAGCAAAGTTGCAGGATACAAAATTAACACACAGAAATCTGTTGCTTTCCTATACACTAATGATGAACTAACAGAAAGAGAAATCAGAAAAACAATTCCATTCACAATTGCATCAAAAAGAATAAAATACCTAGGAATAAACCTAACGAAGGAAGTGAAAGACCTGTACTCTGAAAACTACAAGACACTCCTAAGAGAAATTAAAGAGGACACTAACAAATGGAAATGCATCCCATGCTCTTGGCTAGGAAGAATAAATATTGTCAAAATGGCTATACTACCTAAAGCAATCTACAGATTCAATGCAATCCCTATCAAACTACCAACAGCTTTCTTCAATGAACTGGAACAAATAATTCTAAAATTCATATGGAACCACAAAAGACCCCGAATAGCCAAAGCAATCCTGAGAAGGAGGAATAAAACAGGGGGAATTACACTCCCTGACTTCAAGCTCTACTACAAAGCCACAGTAATCAAGACAATTTGGTATTGCCACAAAAACAGACCCACAGACCAGTGGAACAGAATAGAAAATCCAAACATTAACCCAAACATATACAGTCAATTAATATTTGATAAAAGTGCCTTGGATATACAATGGGGAGATGACAGCCTCTTCAGCAGCTGGTGTTGGAAAAACTGGACAGCTACATGTAAGAGAATGAAACTGGACTACTGTCTAGCCCCATACACAAAGGTAAACTCAAGGTGGATCAAAGACCTGAATGTAAGTCATGAAACCATAAAACTCTTAGAAAAAAACATAGGCAAAAATCTCTTGGACATAAACATGAGCAACTTCTTCATGAACATATCTCCCCGGGCAAGGGAAACAAAAGCAAAAATGAACAAGTGGGACTATATCAAGCTGAAAAGCTTCTGTACAGCAAAGGACACCATCAGTAGAACAAAAGACATCCTACAGTATGGGAGAATATATTCATAAAAAACGTATCTGATAAAGGGTTGACATCCAAAATATATAAAGAACTCATGCACCTTAACAAACAGAAAGCAAATAATCCAATTAAGAAATGGGCAGAGGACATGAATAGACACTTCTCCAAAGAAGAAATTCAGATGGCCAACAGGCACATGAAAAGATGCTCCACATCGCTAATCATCAGAGAAATGCAGATTAAAACCACAATGAGATATCACCTCACACCAGTGAGGATGGCCAACATCCACAACACAAACAACAACAAATGTTGGCGAGGATGTGGAGAAAAGGGAACCCTCCTACACTGCTGGTGGGAGTGCAAATTAGTTCAACCATTGTGGAAAGCAGTATGGAGGTTCCTCAAAAAACTCAAAATAGAAATACCATTTGACCCAGGAATTCCACTCCTAGGAATTTACCCTAAGAATGCAGCAGCCCAGTTTGAAAAAGACAGATGCACCCCTATGTTTATCGCAGCACTATTTACAATAGCCAAGAAATGGAAGCAACCTAAGTGTCCATCAGTAGATGAATGGATAAAGAAGAGGTGGTACATATACACAATGGAATATTATTCAGCCATAAGAAGAAAACAAATCCTACCATTTGCAACAACATGGATGGAGCTAGAGGGTATTATGCTCAGTGAAATAAGCCAAGCCGAAAAAGACAAGTATCAAATGATTTCACTCATATGTGGAGTATAAGAACAAAGAAAAAATACTGAAGGAACAAAACAGCACAAGACTCACAGAACCCAAGAACGGACTAATAGTTACCAAAGGGAAAGGGACTGGGGAAGATGGGTGGGAAGGGAGGGATAAGAGGGAAAAAGGGGCATTACGATTAGCAGATGTAATGTTGGGGGGGCACGGGGAGGGCAGTAGAACTCAGAGAAGACAAGTAGTGATTCTATAGCATCTCACTACGCTGATGACAGTGACTGTAATGGGGTTGTTGGGGGGGACCTGATGAAGGGGTAGTTTAATAACCGTAATATTGCACATGTAATTGTAGATTAATGATAATAAAATAAATTATATTAAAAAAAAGAACTATGGGAATAGAAATAGATGATGTGGCTCCCAAACAGTAGAGAGAAGTGGATTTAAAAAAAACAGAAAACAAAGCTCAGTCAATCCCCAAAATGTCAGTGATTAGCCTCATAATTTCTCTTTTGTAATTTCAGTTTGCTAAATATATGCAATACTTTGTGTTGCATTTATATTTAGAAACATTCAGAAGCACATTTTTTTGATTTAAATTCCTCAACAGCTGCAGTAGGTTTATGGCGATTGCATTTGCATTTTCTTTGTACGTAAGCCTGTATACATGTGTGAAATAGAAAGAGCCCGTTCAACTTTCCTTTACAGAGATTGTTATGTGACTTGCCCAAATAGCCTGAAATCCCACAGGAACTGGGAACTACGGGTGCTCTTAAGGGCCATTTCCAGACCAAAGATGGAAACAAGCACATGTATTTATCTCTAAATTTGCAACAATGGGACAGGCTGCTTCATAATGGGGAATGTCATTCCGATTTAAGCTCTCAATAGAGTCTATTTGTTCAAACTATTACTTTTTAAATTCTACAGTGACAAAATTATTTAATTTGAGAAGACAAATTGTCTTCTCAGATCGTTACCCTTCATCCTTCATTCACCATGTTTGTTTTTGTTTACGGCTCCTACACAAAGATGTCTAAGTAAATGAGGAAGCCTCACTTAGCATTTCAAAAGCTGATTAAGGTGGACCCCCAATGTTCCTAGGGTTATTTTATTCCTACCTGAACAGGAACTGTTTTTTTTAATATAATTTATTTTGGTATCATTAATCTACAATTACATGTGCAATATTATGGTCATTAAACTACCCCTTCATCAGGTCCCCCCCACCACAGGAACTGTTTTTTATGAAGCTGAGATTTACCTTGAAGGAGAGAATGGCACCTACTTTGGCTTGGGAGCTTTTCTATCTAGAGTAAGCCTGGCTGGATCCTCCCTTTCTCTCTAACTGCACTTTATTGAGAACCCAGTGATTATCTGGCACAATGCTGGATGTGTTAGGGAGAGGGTAGTGAGTCATAAATACAAGGAACTGTGCTCAAGGCATTTACTACCTAATTGTGGAAGTAACACGAAAACTCAAATATTAGTACAAACTTATATATTCCAAAAAATAAGACCTCAAAAGAAGTGAGGGAATTCAATAAGCCAAAGAAGTTAGGAAAGAATTCTCATAGAATGGTAAGTTATCATAGAATCATAAAGTGTAAGGGACCTTAGAAACGACCTAGTTCAAATCCACGTGATCACCACTATCTGCAAAGACTTCTTTACAAAGGAGGCATTTGATTACTTCAATGAAAGAGAACTCACACAAAGCCAATTCCATTTTCAAATTATCTCTGATTTTTAGGAAATCCTAGTTGAGGAAATTCAAACTACCTTGAATTCCTTACCTACTGGTAATGCTTATACCTTCAGGAAAGAGAAATATAAGATTAAATCTACTCCCTCTTCCCTCAGTAGCCTTTGATCCAGTGTGCTAGAGTTTTCATTTGCTCACCTGAACAGTCCCCATTCCTTTGGACTAAAATCACAGAACGGTATTGATGCAAATATGTATCCTTTATAGGATTTCTATTTTCTGCCAGTCCCCATGCCTGCCATGATCTCATTTAAGCATTGCAATGACTTCCTAAGTCAGTCTTACTATCCTTACTATGTAGTTGTGAATCTTGGAGCCTCAGGTAAGTTAAACCCCCAACACCACTATCTAAGTTGCTCCCTTCTAGATGAATTTGTTTGTCAGTGTGTCTTGAAAGTAGTTGGGAACTGAACCTCAGGTAGTGGTTTTTTGAAAAGGGTAGTGGAGTGGATGAGATGTTTTGGAGAATGAACATTTGGAAAAATGAAAACCTGTTAGGAAATTGTGACAATAATCAGAGATGATGAGGTTGGGATGGTCAGTTGGTCAGTAGCACAAGGTCAAGTTGATGCCCAGTGGTCGGTATGGTGGGGGGAGGGCAGGTATGAGCAGAGATGGATTAACTTAAGGAGTCCTCAAGTATTTATCAAGGACAAGTCCACCAGACCCTCTGCTGAGTGGAAATGGATAGCAAACAAACAGGTATGTCCCTCCCTTCGTGGCGCTTATAGTCTGGTCGGGGAGAGGAACATTAAACTCATCAGCATAGAAACAAATTTACAATTACAAACACTGATAAGTATTGAGAAGGAATAGAATGGCGGTCTAAGAACGTGGTTGAGGACAGGTCTGGGTGGGAGAGTGTGCTCTGACACTTAGGGTTGGTTGGCCGTTCTGATGGGTGAGAAGCCCATCTCCTTGTCCAAAGTGATATTTTCCAAGTTCAAGTTTGGCCACCTGCCCAGCCACACCGCCAGCTGCCCCCTGGACTGAGAAAGAATCTGAAGTTTTGGATCATGCCGGCTATGAAGTGCCCTCTAGTGTAAGGGGAAGAAGGTAAAGCCTGACCTGGGGAAGGCAGAATTTAAGTGGGGATTTGTTTTGGAGATGGGTGGCCCAGTCCTTTTCCTGGGCCACAGGGAAGCCCCCAGGGAGCTATGTTGACAGGTTGTGGTCAGGTCAGAGTGAGCACCCCCTTTGTACCGCAGAGCGCACCCCTGCATCTCAGCCAATAAAACAGATAATGAGCCAGGAACAGTTCCGCTGCTCTACATGTTTTACTCATGCAGTCTTCACAAAAGACATATGAAAAAGTACTGGTAGAACCTTATTCTACAGGTATGGAAACTGAGGTACAGAGGTTAAGTGACTTGTCTCTTAAGGTTACCCAGCTTGTAAGTGGCACAGAAAAGAATCACAGTCTGTGTTACTCTCCAAGCGGCCCTGGCAGATCTTGGTCCAGTGCGGATTCTGGGTGCTTCAGATGTGCTGGGCTGAACTTTTCTTTGCAAAGTTTTCCCTGGGAGCTGATAAAGAAACCCAAATGAGGGGATCAGTTAGGCTGCTTATTGCTAGGCTGGTGCAATAGGCAAACCTCAAACTCTCAGGGGCTTAGCACAGCAAACTTCATTTCTAACTCAAACAACATCCCACATAGGCTGGCAGGGGCTCTGCCCCAGGCAGAACTAAGGGAGGAACCAAGCCCCCTCCACCTACGGCACTGCCCTCCCAGCACTGGCCTCCAAGTCTTTCGAATCGAGGAAAGAAATGGATGCGGGAGTCACACTGACTTTCAATTTCTTCATCCCAGAAGTGCCACACCAAACACAGTGATCCTGAACTAGTTATTCTTTCCCTGCCCCAGGATTTCTGGACCGTCTTCTGTGCCATGGTTCAACTGGCAGTAGGGAGAAAGGGGGAAAGTTGGGAAGAGGGCCACCCCACAGACAAGTGAGAAGTTGCTCCAATTTGGGTATGGGGAAGGAAAAAAATCATCTTTGATTTTTTTATACACAGGTGATAAGAGTTCGCTTCTCTGATGAATGGCCATCTTGTGAGAAGACTTTTCCCTTGCTGGCTTTGCGGAAGCCAGCTGCCATGTTGTGAGTTGCTCCATGAAGAGGGCCATGTGGCAAGGAACTGCGGGCACCCTTCAGCCTACAGCCAGCAAGAAACTGAGGCTCTCAGGCCAGCAATCCCTGGGGATCTGAATCTTACCAATAATCCCATGAACTTGGAAGTGGATCCTTCCCTAACTGAGCTCTCAGATGAGAATTACCTTGGCCAACACCTTGATTGCAGAAAACTCAGCTAAGCCATTCTTGACCCAAAGAAACCGTAAGATAAATATATATGTTTTTTAAGCTGCTAACCATATGGTAGTATTGTTATGTAGCAATAGATACAAATATATTGGTATTGGCAAAAGTGTAAGTTGAGAGTGTATCAGTTTCCTAGGGCTGCTATAACAAAGTATCACGAACCGGGTGGCTGGAAACAACAGAAATATTTTCTCTCACAGTTCTAGAGGCTAGAAGTCCAAGATCAAGGTGGCAGCAGGGCCATGATCCCTCCAAAGCCTCTAGGAGAGAATTCATCCTCGCTTTTTCCTGCTTCTGGTATCGCCAGCTGTTCCTTGACCTGTGGTAGACTTACTCCAATCTATACCTCTTCTCTTCTTACATGGGCTCCAGGCATATCGGATCAGGGGCTCACTCTGCTCTATAGGACTTCATCTTAACTAATTGCACCTTTAATAAGCCTGTTCTCAAACACGTCCATTCTGAGATGCTGGGGTTTAGGACTTCAACCTATTTTGGAGTGGGGGGGGGGGATCAAAATTCAAACCAATAACAGGAAGAAAGAATATTTGACAAAATATTGTTTGGGAAACAACCACCCTCTTCATGGGACAGTTTGATATTCCTACGTGGTCTGCACCTTCAGCGCAAAGACTAGTGTCTGAGGGTGACGGTCTCAGAACTGCCCCTGCCCTGGCTATCACACACGGAACGCCTGAACCTAGGTCTGACTTCTTCACGTGCCGCGACGGCAAGCCTTCACCCTGAAGGCGACGTGGTTGTGTAGCTGTGCAGCCTGCCCCGTGGAAGGCGATGGGCAGGTCACCCCATCCAAGTCCCTGCGGTCGAAGACACCCTCGTTTCATTGTCTGGTGCTCTATTTCCAGCCCTGTCCTCGTTCATGAAGGGACCACTTTCTCTGCTTAACAGATACTAGAACTGCCCACAAGCTGTGGTCCTTTTTCAACTGTAGTCCAATGCTGTCACCTTGTGGTGGAACATTTCCTTGGCTGGGTGACTATATAATTTATGGCTCAGAACAGGACACTTGTAAAAGTGAAAAGGGGCACTTTTAGTCATACTGGGACAGCAGGTGTCAATCAGGAGGTCCCAGGCAAACCAGGACATATGGACTGCGAGGGGACAAAAGAATAGGCTGGGGTTTGCTAGAGGCAAATCCCGCAGGGTTTCCAGGTTGTCTCCCACTCTTCGGCATTTATTCCCAGGGTGAAGCTTCCTATGTATTGCTGCCCATAATCACCTCACATAAGATTAATAATACATGAGTTTGAGATCCTCTGACACCAAGTAAAAAGAAGTCCCAACTGTGCCTGCTAAAAGGAAAAAAGAGAGATCTCTTTCTACATTGCCTGCGGACACAACCCGACCCAAGCACGTTTAGTTTTGTTCTGACTTTAAAGATATATTTTAAGTCAACAAAGGAACAAAAAGTCAGCAAAAGCCTCAAGCGTGTGTGCAGTGTGTGTATGTGTGTGTGTGTTCGGTGGTGGTACTTTCAAAATTTATATATTACTCAGAAATATAAAAATAAATTTTTTATTTTATAATTACATTTTATTCTGGGTACTAACTTCTGCTGACGGCAGGGATGGGTGACACTGACAAGATACTTCAACCTGATGATTGGTGGCAGCTTAACCTCTTTTTTTTTTTCAGAACTCTTGTAGGTAAAGCAGTCAGTTCAAAGCTCAAATTCCAAACAACTTGAAGGGGTCCCTTCTGCCCCTTCTCAGGGTGGCGTCTGGGTGCAGTGATGTTGCTGGGACATCCCCTGGTGTCCTCCCGAGCCTCCACTGAGCTATCCATGGGCAGCATAGTGGCATCTGCCACTCACACCCTGATCCTGGCCATGGCCTCTGGTGACAGGAGGGTCACACTTGGGGCTTTCTTATTTAGAACATAGGTCTCTCCTTATCTTGCAGCTATCTGCATCTTCATGGAGGCCAGAAAAGATTTCTCTCCAATGTGCAGTGATGTGTGGTTCCTCAGAAACTGTCCGTATCGCCCATCTTAGTCATTACTACATCCCCTCTCTTGGATTATGTTGTACCTGGCATCCCACCAGTGAAGGGTTTCTGTGCAAGGCCTGTGGTTTCCTCAAGCTCTACCCAGCTGCTGCAGAAGTTCTCTGCTTCTCCAAATCTACATGGCTGGTCATTTTATCCACACACCGCAGCCCGGCCCCACCTTTTGTCAATGTTCCATCCTGGGGTGAGGAAGGGGTTTAGAACATTGGTGGTGACCCTTTGCCCTAGCTTCTCATTTGCCCAGCTCTTCCTCTCAGTACCAGAAAGAACTTTCCCTTCCTAGGGGTCGGGGGTTTCATTACCATCTTACTCCATGTTCCTCTCTGATCGGTGATGTTTTCTATGATGAGTTATTGAAGCTCTGACCATGTGAAACTCTTCCAGCTTGATTTTGTTTGCTTATATTTTACTTTCTCAACATAGCGTGGAAAACCAAATAGTAGCACCTCCATTCTTGATGGGTCTTCACTCTCCGGGAAGCTGTGGCTGCCACTGATTCAAGGGCTAACTGAAGTCTATGTATTACCAGGTATAACTTCTCAAAAAATATTATCCTATTATAGTGAGAATTTTACATTTGATAAGTGTCACCAAATAATCAGTAAAAGGAAAAACAGTCCTTGCTAGCAATTCAGAAAACAGATTGCTCTAACTGTTAAAATGAATTACAGATGGATTAATTAGTTGAACTGAAGAAAAATAAAAATATTTTTAAAACCAGCAGAAAATAGAAATGAGCACCGTATTTCTAAAGGAGTAATTTTCTAAACTTTAAAGTCATGGAAGAAATAAAAAAGGAAAAGAGAAATTCAAATACTTTTAAAAAATCTACCACTTTCCCAAAACAATATAAATAAATGAAAAGGAAACCAAAAGATTTGGAAAATATTTCCAGCACAAGAATAAAGGGATATCATATGTGTTATAGAACAGAAACCATCTTGCTTCATTGTAGTATAAACTGATGACTTTTAGAAAGCAGTTTGTCCATATAACCTAAGAATCTCACTATTTGGTTATCCTGAGGAAATTTTAAAAGAAAACACAAGTTACACATGCTTTTTATAATCTGTTCATACTGCAGATTGGGTTACAGTATCATAGTGACGATTAGTTTACACATCTGACTCTCCACCAGGCAATGTGACATTATGTTCTTTTCACCTCTGAGTTCCTGATAAGGCCAGATGGTGGTATACAGTAGGTGGCAAATAAATGTGGCCGAATAACTGTTTTTGCTGCATCTTTATCATATTAAAAAATGGAAAGAATGGTAATTTTCAACAATAGGGGGACCATTAACTAAAATATAGTGCAATCACTTGATGGGGATACAATTATTTTAATTGAAATAATAACTATTACGTGTTACAAGACATGAAAAAAATCTCATGTCATTGTAGTACGAATCTTAATGATTACATATCCAGTCATGCCAAAAATGTCTCTTCCTTTAATTTTCTATTTGTAAGACTTACTTTCTTTTTCAAGCCTCCCATTATCCTGGTATGCCCCTGATAGTCTCCATTAGGTAGATTTTGGGGAATCGCAGGCAATCTGGTCCAGTTGCCACCCCTTCCTCCCGTCTACTCGCCGTCCCCTGGAGTTGAACCTGGCACCATGGGCTCTTGCTGGCCCATCCAGATGTCCATGGCCTTGTCTCTTCTTTGGTCTGTTGGGGAGAAAAATTTTCCTCTATCTTTCAACATTCTTCTAGTTGGTCTAAGAATCAAATTGACATGAGAGAGATTAACAGGAGAAAAAAAACCCCAGAGTTTAATTACACGCACATGGGGGCCCAACAACGAAATCGAGACTGAAAGAAATGATCAAGGCAGGCAGCTTTATACATTTTAGACAGAAAGACAACCGAGGAATAACAGGACAAAGAAAACATGTTGGGGAGCTTCAGTTAGTAAGGAATTACAGAGAGCCTTTGGGCTGGGGTAGTAAATTAGCAAAAGAGTAGCAAGATTTGTTTATGCGACAAGTCTCTGAATTCCCCGTGTCTGGTGATGAGGATGTCTCTCTGCCTCCTGGTGCAGGGAGGGACCTTCCACATGGGAAGTTTATTCCCTGGTTTTGTGGTGGGGGTGGACAGGGGTGGGCCAGAGAATCCCTTTTGTACTGGCTGTGTCTCCAGTGGCTTTAATTCAAAATAATCAATATGCCAGAGGGGCACATTTTGGGGTGGCCTGCCCTTGGCGCCAACAGATCACTGATGCACACAGGACATGCAGTGTCCTGTGTTCCCTAATGTGGTTCTTCAGGCCAGCGTCTGCTGCAGACACAGCCAGTCTGTATCATCAAATGACCCCAGGCCTGCGGGGAGCTCTGGGGGGGCTGTCAGGTCCTCATGTCGGCACTGGCCACGCAGCCGTCGCTGCTCCCACGTGGTGCTGAGTGGAGGGACTCTGCCACATTCGGCACTTCTCCAGGCTCTTTTCAGGAAGCTGGTTCGTCCATCCATGCGGTCCTGGGGGAGTAGGTGGCGGGGAGGCCAAGTCACACCCATCCTCCCGTTTTCCTCCCAGTTCTCGGCAGGCCTGCCCCAACCCCGGATATTTTATCAAGTCTCTGAGGTGAGGAAACCTGGTTCTGCTGTTTACTTACTTCCAAATGCTTTTGTCTTCTGCCCAGACCTCAACTTTTGAAAACTGAAATCCAATATGTGATTATTTTATTATTTGGTTCTGCTCTAACACCCCCCCCAAAGATAGCCTAGGAAGAGCTAAGATATAAAATACAATAGCACAAACCACAACAAATTTCAGCTCATTGATTTATGTGTCAAAATGTTCTATGTAATACATTATTTAATACTCTATTAATTATAAATAATTATTTAATGGTCTATTTTATACATCTATTAATAGCCCACTACAAAATGTGAAAACAAGCAAACCCCCCAAATTGCACGTATGCCTTTGTAAGAACTGTGTAAGCATTTTCTGTGCATATGTACAGACACTATGAGGGAGCGGGGAAAATACTAAGCTAATGGTGTGTTGCTGGGTGATTTTTCTTTAACATGTTTTCCTCAAATTAGTTATATATAAGTATGAGCCATGTTGTTCGTGGGGAGAACAAATTAATTCATTTTGCCTCTAGTAAGACAGATCATTCCCAGTCCCTGTGTGTCCCACCTGTTCCCCTTGTCCCCAGATATGGCTTTTCATTTCAGTGAAGCCAGTCTCCTGACCCAACCCACTTGCTCGGGCCAGCTCTGCACCTTTGCTTAGCCCAGAGGTTCTCAAACTTTAGCTACATCAGAACCACCTGGAAGGCTTGTGAAACTAGATTGCAGGGTCCTACCCCTGGTGTTCGTGAGTCGGTGGGGCAGGGCTTGAGAATCTGCATTTTGTAACAAGTTCGCAGGTGATCACCATGTTGCAGGTCTAGGGACCACTGAGGACCCCTGGCTTAGCCACACCTCCCACCTGGAGTGTCTCTTCATTGTAACTGCTCCCTCCCTCCCTGCTTTCTTCCTTTTTCCCTCCCTCCCTCCCTTCCTCAAATACTTAGTGAGAACCTAATATGTATAATAGGCCAGAAGCACCCCTTAAGGAGTCTTTTTGGCTAGAACCACTCTATTCATCCATGTATTTCACCTACCTTTTCTCAACAAATTCTCAGAGCTCTGATTATTTACTCTGTACCACTGCTACCATTTAAATAATCTAACCAGGACATCAAAGTAATACTATGTTATTTTGAATGTATTACTGTATACATTTGTAATTGCTTCAGCCACTATTTTTTCCCTCTCCGTAACCAGCCCTTAGAAGCTCAGGCAGAATATCCCCTTTGTGGGCACAGAACCAAGGTTTGCTGACTGGGGCCCTGTGGAGAAAGGGAAGGGTCCTGTGGTCAGGATTCTCACCTGGCCCTGCTTGGCTAGCTCACTACACACATGTGGGCATGACGTTGTTAGACTATATTAAAGAGCTCTGCCCAGTGCTCTGGGTTGCATGGCTGCAGGAAAGCAGACATTGGAGTGGTGGCAGCGGCAAGGACAGAGACTGAGAGGACTGTGGGGGGAGCAGAGAGGCCCAGAGGCAGAGACCAGCTTGCTGCATGCAGACTCGCTCCGAGTGGATGGGATTCTAGTGATTGACCTGCCACCGTGGGAATAAAGTTGGGTGTAAACCCTTTCACTCCAAGAACGTTCCATTGTCATTTTTCAGTCTCACTGAATCCACAGTGAATTTGCCTGGGGCTGAAACCAGTTGGCAAGACAGGCCCCATGAGGGGCAGGCGTGCTACCCATAAATAGAGCGCTGGTTATATAGAAACCCATCTCATCCAGCCAGCCTCCCACCCTTTCCAGTCCTGTCCTTACTGGGCAATTTTCCATGTTCCTGCTCCCACTTCACAGTGAGAGAGCCCCCAGTACCAAACCCAAAAGGCTCCACTTACGTCAATACCAATTCCCAAACATGACTATGCTGAGGGGATAGGAATGTACTATTTACTATTTTTTAAATAGATTTTATTATAAAAGTTATAATACAGTTTCACAGTTTTATATTAAATAACATGGAAAAGCCAAAGAAAAAAAGGAAAATTTTCTCATAACCACACCTCATAAAGATACCCAATTTTGACATCTGAGTGCTTACATCTCATATATATTTTCCCACAAAATTAAACTATTCTGTGAACACTGTTTTTCAAGTCATGTTGTTTCATTTGCCTATATATCCAGGCTTATTTGCAGATGTCATTTAATCTTCTATGACATCACTTCAGGAGGTTTCAAAGCACTACATCATACAGAGAGACTACTGGTCATTTAATCAATCCTTGATATTATCAATATCAACCCCCTTTGTTAACATAAATAATGATTCAGTGAATATCCTTATTCATCTTTATACAGCTTCCAGTGATTTCATCAAATGTATATTTTAAAGACTTTAATGCATATTGAGAAATCACCATCCAAAATATACATTCCCCTCAGCAGTGTATCTAAGGCCTATGCCGTTCCTCACAGGATGTCATCCAACTTTAGGACCTTGCCCATTTCATCGGTGAAGATGGCATCTTATTCTGATTGGAATATATTTCATTTACCTGCAGAATGAGTTTTAAGTGAGTGTTAATCACTTGTGCTTATTTTTCTGTGGATTTTCTTTTTGTGTCCTCTGCCCAGTTTTCTCCTTATTGTTTTTAGAACAGCAGATTAAGTTAGATATTTCAACTGAATCACCAAGATACAAAAGATAAATGATCCCAGCATGAGAGGCAAGCCTGTAGAAAGCCCCACAGAAAGAAGCAGGGTGGTGACCCCTGGTCCAGAGGAGGGAGGGAGAGAGGTTGGGAAGCAGATTTCCTCCCAGAGGGCCATGCTGAGACTGAGCTCTGCACCGGTGAAGGCGTGTGGGGGTGCTGTGCCTCTGCTCTACTGACATGGGCTGCAGCCGACACTCAAAGGGTGTGTGTTCCCTGCGATTAGGGCAAAGACTGACTCTTGCCCAGGGCATCCGGGGTAGAGGTGAGGCAGGTTGGCAAGCTGCCTTGGGAGTGGAGCAAGCCAAGGAGAGTTGCTCAGCTTTTATCTAAGCAAAGAATGTGAGTTCTCTGTGGACCAGAGGTAGAGGTGGCCCATTCAGGAAGGACAAAATGGACTATCGTCATTTGAAATCCCATCTGAAAGGGCCCCTTTTAGTAGGCAGAATAATGTCACCTCCAAAGATGTCCACATTCTCACCCTTGGAACCTGTGAATATGTTCCCTTACCTGGCAAAAGGGACTTTGCTGATGTGATTAAGTTAAGGATTTTGACCTGGATTATCTGGTGGCCCCTAGTGTAATCATAGAGGTCCTTATAAGATGGAAGAGGGAGGCAGGATGGTCGAGTCAAAGAAAGAGATTCTTCTATAACTTTAGTGTATATATAAAATAATTCTATTTTATATGATATATATAATATTATATAATATATGTTTATAAACTTCTTCTATCATTTTGTATTTTACAAGAACTTTTTCTTGTTTTCAAAATCCTCTTTCTAAAAGTGTAACAGCACTTTTGTGATTCACGGTTGCAATATCTCCTCATGTTTCCAAGGATATTAATTATCATTTTTAAAAAGAATCGTTGGTATAGTTTTAAAAAAATTCCTGCCTTGTGTCTGTTTCCCCCAGATTCCCCTTCCTCTTTGTTTATTTTGGTCTGTCTCTGATTTGGAGGCTTTCTTCAAATGTCCAGTGGTCCTTGTAGGTTTAAGACTGAAGCTGCTAAACATGGACTAGATTGTGCTTGTTTTCAGAGCTTGTCAATAACTTGAAGGACTTCACTGTAGGTTTTCTGTTTTGTTTTGTTTTATTTTCAGTCAGGAACTCAGCCATTTCATTGGCGGAAGCCCCCAAGTTTAGTAGCGATGGTCATTTTCTCTTGGTTTCCCTGCAGCATCATCCAATTCCCTGCCTGGGGGGTGAGTAGGAGAGCAAGGCTACTTGCACTTTTGAAACCAAATGGAGAAAGCCTGGAGGTGTCCCTCTCCCATGTATGATTACTTAGCCCCAGGTTCTCAGCTGCGCCTGATGTTTCTGAGTTTAGAGTTTATCTTTGATAAATTCTCTTATTTTAGCCAAGTCTCCCCACACCCCCTCCTGAGTTCCATGTTCCTCGGATTCCTGGGGCTTGCCCTTCTTCACCGCAAAGGGCTGCTTTTCAGGCTTCCTCTCCCCACCCTGTGGGTCAGTTACCCTCTTCATCTGACACTGACATCTCCTTTTCTGCGTCCTTTGTCTTTGTGTATTTTTCCACTTTTTATTTTTTGACTGTCATTTTAATGGAATTTTGGGACAAAGTAGAGATAAAATACTGTATTTACTCCACCACGTTTAGGCAGAATTTGGGATTTTTCTAGATAGGCACAGTTTGATTAATGTCTGCTTGGCTATGATCAAGACCTCTTGCTCACTCTGGAAGCCAGCAAGTGTCAGCTGCAGGCTCCAGGACTGAGATTTCTGGAAACACTGAGGAGGCAAGGACCGAGGTTATCAGATTCTGGAGAAATGGTTCTTACTGCCACATTCAATAGTGTTAGGTGGTTTTATAACTTAGTGGGTAGAATAATTCACCTCCAATCATTTGGTTAATACTCTTGAGTAAGACAAGCCTTTATTCTGTGAGTCTTTTACTTTCTGAGTTAGTAGTAATATACCTGGGCTCTTTTAAAAGAAGACTAGGGAATCATTGTGTAAGTCACTCGCATTTAAAAACATACTGATGAGAAGTTAAATTCCATTTTGTGTTAGAAAAGCCTACAGACTTCCTATGTGTCTCCACTAGTTTAGCACAGAATATTGCTGACAATTTTGGTCCCCAAATGTGTGGGGGGTTTCCCCACATCAAGCAAGTCTCCAGCACCTACAATTTAATTAAATTCTGACACTCTCTACCTGGAGAGAGTGTCAGATCCCACAGGTAAGGACTCAGTCCCATAAGACTGCCACACTTCAGGTGTTAAGCACAAGTCCAGGCTGTCACCTGTGCTTCTGACTGACCAGCTGTAAACCAGAGGTTCCCGTGGCCCCTTCCTTGGGTTCCATTAATTTGATACAGAGGCTCACAGAACTCAGGAAACCAATTTACGTATGTTTATCAGTTTATTATAAAAGGATATGATGAAGGGTGAGACGAACATCCAGATCGAGGAGAAGCTTAGGGCAGGGTATGTGGGACAGAATGCAGAGCTTCCGTGCCTTCTCGAGGTGCGGTCTCCCCAGCACCTCCATGTGTTCACCAACCTGGAGACTCTCCAAACCCATGCTATGGGGATTTTATGGAGGCATCTGCAAGGATATTCAATCATTAAATTAATTTCCGCCCCCTCTCCCATCCTAGAGAGTGGGGGTGATGGGGCTGAAAATTCCAAGCTTCTAACCAGGGCTTAGTCTTTCAGGTGAAAATTTTAAAACAGATGTCTAAATATCTGAAGGGTTAAACTACAAATAATATTATGAACTAGAAAAATATTTAAATCTGAACAATAAAAATGATTACATTTCAAACGTAAGGTAGAAATTTGAATGAAATTTATGACCTTAAGTTGCTTGTAGTAGAAGAGGAGAAAGGCTGAACATTAAACGATTTAAGTGAATTAAGGATCCAACTAAAGATGTTTAAAAAAGAACCACAGAAGAAAAACAAGTGAAGGTGAAAAGTGGAAATGTAAGACAAGAGCAACACCTGAAATAGAAATAGAAACTAGAAAGAGCCAGTAAAGTCAAAACTAAATAACAAAGCTCTTAAAAGATGAATTAAAGGCCCCCATAAACAATATCAGGAATGAAAAAGGGGATAACTACAAGATTAAAGATAATAGAATATTATAAATAACTAGGCTAATGAACTAGTAGTCTAGGTAAAGTGGGCAAAGTCCTAGAGAAATATAACTGGTAACAATCGCCTCTACCTGAAATAGAAAACCGGAATTGTTTATAACTGTTAAAGAATTTGGATCATAAAGAAAACACTGGGTCCAAGCAATTATAAAGGTCAGTTCTATCATCCAAGAAATAAAGGTAGGTAATACAAACTTAATCAGGTGCTTACAGAAGAGGAGAGGCAATATTCCCAAGTTTATCTTATGAGACTTATGGGACCTGGATCCCCAAACTGTACAATGATGGTATGAAAAAGAAAAATGACAGATGAGTCTCATTCATGAATATAGATGAAAATAAAGCCTAAGCTAAATATTCCAAACATAATCCAGCTATGTTTTTCTAACAAAATAATCGCATATGAGTCTATTCCAAGAAGTTATATTGGAAAATATCACCATCTAATTCTTGCTATGAGAGATTTAAAGAGATATTCATCTCAGTAGATCTAGAAAAAGTATTAGATGACATTCAACATTGTTAAAAAAAAATTAAAACCAACCTCTTAGTAAACTAGAAATAGAAGGTAATTTTCTTTACTTAGTCAAGGAAATCTGTTAAAAAAAACAAACAAACTACAGCATTAACATTGTAAATCATTTACAAAACATTAGAAGTATTGCTTTTAAACTTAGGAACAAAATTAAGATGGCAATGAAGATTTCAGCCAGCTCAACCAAGGCAAGAAAAAGAAGAAAAAAGGTATAAGAAAGAATGAGAAAGGATGAAATAAAACTCATTATGTGCCAGTGATATGAATGTCCACATAGAAAACTGGGAAACCCCAACTAATCTTCAGATTTATTATTAGAATTATTAAGATGGTTTAGCAAGCTGCCAAGTATGAAATCAGTATACAAAATTTAAGTTCATTTTTTTATACCAGTAATAAACAGAAAAACATAATTTCAAATTTCCATTATAAAAGCAGCAAAAACAAAAAAAAAGCCTAGGAATAACTCTGAAGATGTGCAAATATAGGAAATAATAGGACCTTTTGAAAGGTATTAAAGACCTAAAAAATAGAAAGACGTATTATATATGTGGGAAAGAAAGATCAGTTTTGTAAATATGAACATTTTCTCCATTTTGATCTGTAGAACTAAAGAAATTCCAATCAAAAGCTTAGCACAGTTTTCCATGGAATGTGGCAAGTTTACTTTAAAGTCTATTTGGAAGATCAAAGGGCCAAGAAGCTTCTTGAAAAAGCACCAGACTGATGATGGGATGGGATAGCAGGTTCTCTCTGATATCACAATTTATTCTAAGGCTAGAGTAATTAAAACAGTGTCATATAGAAAAGAGTGGATAAATGGATCAGTGGAACAGAATGAGAGAACCCAGAAACAGTCCTGCACATAGACGAAAACCTGACATATGGAAGGGATGGTATTGCTGAATATTTAGCCATATGGGGAAAAAAACCAAGTCCCTAATTACACCATACACAAAAATTAATTCCCGGTGAATCAAGAACTTAAATACAAAAGACAAAAAAATTTAAACACAAGACACAAATCACAAACCAAAGGAAATGATAGATACACTTAAACACACTATATACTGTATATATTTGAATAATTTGACCTGATTTACTACCATAAAGGAAAAGAAAAGCCACAGACAGAACATATGTTTGTAACACACATAAATGACAAAGGAATTTGTATCCAGAACATATTAAGGACACCCACAAATCATAAGAAAAATACAAATCAACCAAGAGGAAGATTGACAAAAGATGTCTCACTTTTCACTGGAGAAAAAGCCTACAGTGTCCCACAAACATATGAAAAGATGCTCAGTAAGATAAGTAATCAGGAAAACATCAATTGAAAAACCACAATGAGAGAACATTACATTCTCATCAGATTAACCAAGATTTTAAAAATCTGATAATGTTAAGAGTTGGCAATGATGTAGTGAAACAGGGAATTTTAAAACCTGCAGATGGAAGTGTTATTAGAATGAGACTTTGGAAAGCAATTCTGAATTATCTAATACATTTTAAAATGTGCATACCTTAGAACTCAGCAATTCCACTTCTGGGCATATACCCTGAAGTTCTTGCACATGTATACCAAACGACTTAGTGGAGAATGTTTATTAAAGTATTGTATGTAATAGCAAGAAACTGGAAAGAACCCGAATGACCTTAAACTGTAGAATGCATAAAGTGTGGTATGTACATAAAGTGGGTGAACTATAGCCACGGGCATCAAAATGAATGGATTTCAAAAACATCGTAACCATCATACCTCACTGGTGGGAATGTTCAGATGCCACAGTGAGTAGGGATTCTCTATTGCTAAACAGCTATCAACTCATGACAGCATCCAATTGCTAGTTAATTTCCACACATCTTAGTGTGGCCATTATTAATTGGGCATATCCACAGCTCAAACACCCCAAGCTCAGGTGGGTCCCCCAACACTCAGTGTTCAATGAACCAGCGGGTGTAATTAAGGATATCGTGCACTGGAAACAGCAGCAGTCAATTCAGAGCTGAACCCCGCTTCCCTGAGACTTTCCTCAAAATTCTTCAGCAGGAAGCCAAACCTGGCAATAGATGCATTCCCCTTTTCCCTCCTATTGAGCATCATTCTACTGTTCCCCTGGAATGGCCTTTCTCAGTGCCGGTGTCATTTTGACAGATGACAGGTTTGTGACTCGGGGTCCTGACTGATTAGGCTTTAACAGGTATGTGTGTTCTTAGAGAGTCGTTCCTTTGGCTGAAACTCATGAGCTTTTCTACAGTGCCAGAGCTCTGGGAGGTGTCCACATAGAAAACCTCATGAAAACTTTGGGACAGAGGTGATGTGTCCTTGTAGGTAGGAGAGGTTGGGACTTGGAAGGCACATGTAGCTACTTAATATTCTGTCCTCTAGTTGGCTTGGTACTCTCCTCTTGACTGGTCTGTAGGCACCAGATCCCTCCAGGAATCATCTCATTTTAGGCATCAGTTTCCATCCTGGCTGGGGCACTTGCAACTGCCGTTTCTGAGCTGGAAACCATCTCCACCCCCTTCCCTAGGAGGCCCGGCTTTAGGCAGCTGGAGCTGCAGGTAAGTGTCTCAGCCCAGCGTGGGGTGCTGAGGCCTCTGCGGTGCCCTGCCGCAGCCTCCCTGAGGTGGTGCAGTGTGCCTGGGAGCGGGGCTGAGCCTGCCCCAGCCCTGACTGTCGGGCCGGGGCCCGAGGGCGATGGGGGCGGGGAAGCATCCACCCCGTGGTGGAAGCCCTGCTTTGGGAACTCTGGTGGAAGGATTTTCAGAGCTTCGGCAGCTGTAGGGGAGCCCTAGGCTTGTTATTGTCACCACTGCCATTGATACTCTCATCAATACCCCTCACATGGGCACCATATTTTGTGTTTATTGTGTTTTTCTAAGCACCTTCACACTGGTCTTCTTTCTCCCCGACGAGGTATACACCACATGAACGATCGCCCCTGATTTCACAGCTGAAGACACTGAAGCCTGGGGAAGCTGTGTACTTGCCCGGGTTGCTGGCAGGGCAGAGATCTCAAACCAAGCCCCCCTGTCCCCAGCACGGCCACTTCAGTTCTCAGAATGGAAGAGAAGAACCTTGAACAGTGCATGTTGAGGACTCCCCTGAGCCTGTAGTTTAGACCATCAGGTCTTTTGTGCAGGACTACCCAGACTGGAAACTGCTTATTTCCACATCTCCCACCCAGAACTTACCTATTTACCCTCCCGCCAGAGGCCACCCAGCCCCGCCTGAGAGAATGGAGCAGTGTCCTGGCTCAGGTTATGAAGTAGAGGCCGGAGGGCTGCCAACTCTCTGGGTAGGGAGAGGTGGAGGAGGGCCCTGCCTCTGTTGCGGCCTCGCAAGCATGAATGTGGGCACAAGAATGAGGAGAGGCCACTCTGAGCCAGGCCAGGCGAGTCTTTGCCTTGCAGCCAGTGCTGACCTGACAGGTTCAGACCCGTCTGGGGCTTGGCCCGCACCTCAGAATGGGGAGGTGGCTGCAGTTTCCTTTCCCATCCCTGCCTAAACCAGGCTGTGACTCTGAAGGAAGAGCATGGACGAGGCAAGAGGCGGTGGGTCGGGACTGAAGTATTTCAGGAAGGAGAGGGTGTTCGGGACAGGAGGCTGCTTCTGCCCTTCTGAGCACTGGCCCTGGAGGTCGGCCTTCAGGCCCACAGTCTCTTTGGGCTCTTTACTGGGAGTGTTCCAGGCATCAGTGTTTCCTTAACTCAGTTCTGCTCTCAGGAATTCACCCTCGCCCTTCCATGCATTCTTCACGCAGCAGTCAGAGTGAGATTTCAAAACACGAATAAGACTCCCAGGGTGCATCAAGGTCCCCTGCTGTGCACAAGTCCAAATTCTCCAGCATGGCCAGCCAGCCTCTGCTCTAGAACAGCCCACCTTCAGCCCCACTCTCCCCACTCCCCACCAAGCCAAGCTCGAGCTCGTGAAAGGGCTCTGTTCCTCCCTGCCTCAGGACCTTTGCACCTGCATTTTCTGCTGCCTGGAACTCCCAATGTCCCCACCCCTAAACTCTTTTCCCTCTGTTTTCCCACTTATAGTCTTCAAATCCTTCCAATGTGGAGATGACAATCTTCTTCAGAGAAGTCTACCCAAATTCTGTACATTAGGTCCCCTTAATGTGTTCTCATAATACTCCATGTGACAAATGCCATTATTTATCTCATGTTTACTTCATCCTTTGCTGGACTCAATGCTCCACGAGGAACATTCTGTTCCACTCATTAGTATACCTTCAGCACTGTGTATGAGTCAATTACATTCCATTTATTGAGAACCAAATGCTCTGATTCTGCCAAGACTTTCTCCTCTTTGTCAACCATGATGGAACTTCATATACCACTTTAACGGACTTACTTAGTGTCCATGAACGTTATGCTGGGGCTTGGGGTTCCAGAGCTGAGGTTACCACATTGAGATGATGAGTATGAGATGAACTTAGATGTGTTGAAAAGCACAGGCCTGGAACATGCTGGGTACTCAATAGATATTTATTAAATGGACAAATACATTTGAAGAAACCAACCTTCTGAGGAAGATGTTAAAGTGTATTTTTTACAGCTGAGAAACACAAGATTCCCTAAATCATTTACTGTTACGTGCTAAACCTTGGAGTCAGATCCAGGCCTGGAAGTATGAGCCTAGAGTTCATCCCGTGTCCCCACTCAGCTCTGCTGGCCCAGTGGGGAACTCCTAGAGGAACAGACCTTGATCTGTTCTGGAGGAACAGGCAGTCAAATTGATAAGATAGAAACACAGGAAATAAGCTAAAAGACACAGCTCTCTCTCTGATCTGGTGCCAAAGAAATAGATGTGGACCATAAGTGAAACTGAAATCAGAGGAGAGAGAGACCCACAAAGTAACGAGGGACAACTCCATTGATGGAGAGGCAGGAAAAGGCATTCTAGGGGGGTAGTCAGTGGAAGCCAGGGTGGAGAAGAACAAGTCAGCATGAATGAGAATCCTGCCATCTGACTGTGTGTGTGTTCCTGGACAGTAGGAGCTAGAGCATGGAGAGATGAGGTGGTCTCAGAAGTGGAGGGTCCTGCTTGGCAGATGAAGAGGCCACAGGCACCTCACAATGGGAAGTCATTTGAGATTTGTGATCGAGGGAACAGCGCAGTACAGAGGAGTCTGAAGATCAGTCTGGGGGATTGTGTGAGATGGACTGTAGCAAAAAGGAAAGAAGAAAAGTCAGGGAGGAGGGAGGAAGGATGCACAGATAGAGGAGGGAGACAAAGTCATCATTTGGTGAGCACCTAATAGGCCTTTCATAAAAGACACATCATGCAATCCCATCAATGACACCAAATGGTGTATTATTATCCGTGGTTTGCAGATAAGGAAGCTGGAGTTGAAAGAGGCACAATAACTTGCCCAGGGTTATCGAGGCAAATGCCCAGGGCTTTGCTTCCAAGTCCAATAACCTTCCCAGTGCACCCCAAGTCCACCTGACAGGGGACCCCATTAAGAGGTCATTCCAGCCGGGAGGTCACAAGTGTTGGCTTTGGGGATGGGAGAGACTTTCCTGAGCTAACATGAATGTGCCTATCCCTGGCCTAATTAGGACCCAGTCTTAATGCACCATGGTGGGTATGCTCCAACCATGTGTAGCAATGAAGTCAGGAGCAGTACCAGGTCCTGGGGAAGTGTCCACTGTGAGGAGTAAATTCAGAGCAAAGTCCCAAGACATAGAGTTGGAGCCAGGGAGTCAGCCTGGCCTGGGAGTCAGGATAACTCTGTTCTAGTCCCGGAAGCATCACTTTCTTGAGATTTTGGGTCCATCACTTAATCTCTTTAAGCCTCAGCCTCCTCATCTGTAGAATCAAATTAAAAATCTCAACTTCTTCATCTTTCATGTTTTGAGATCCAAATGAGATTGTAACTGCAGACATGTTTTATTCCCTGAGAAATGCTGGGCTGGTAGAAGAGATTGTTGTTGTTATCAGGGATGAGGATGTGATGGGCAGGCTACCCAGGGCCAGGGCATTTCCTCCCCTGGGACCTGGGGGGGCACTCTCACTGAGCTGATGCCCTGAGCTGGGTGTTCGTCATCAATGACTTCTCCCTCCGACTTTATCACTGCCAATCAATTAATTGGAACTAATTGGAATTAATAAATTCTAATCATGTATTAAGCACCCACTCTATTTAAATCATGGTTAAGGAGGAAGAACTCTCCTTTATCCTTCAACATTCTAGCTTCTCTAAGAATCAAACTGACAGGCAACAGATGAACAGGACAAACAAAGTTTAATTGTGTACGTATAGGAACCACAGACATGAGATTCCAGACAGTCAGGGAGACTGAGGGATACAAGTCCTCCTAAGAAGAGGGGCTAGAGTCTGGGGCTTCAAAGGAAGGGAAGGCAAGTTACAGGAAGATGAAAGAATAAATGTTCAGTAAACAAATGTTTGCTGGGCCACACAGAAACAGTGAGACACGACAGGAATTTTAATAAACAGACTTTGTTAAATTCCACCCTAGGTCATATTATAATGCAGTTATGTATGGCTATAGCTCTCTTCCTGGAGCGAGGCCCCTATCTAAATTCTTTTTATGCAGCTGGGGGAAAGGTCAAAGTTTCTTTCAGAGTCTTTTGGGCCTTGAAAGTTTCAGCTCTTGACATGATTTACATTCCAAAGTGGCACATTTGGGGCAGACTGCCCTGATCCCCTACAGGGATATTTTCTGCTCCGAGGGCAGGGGCTGCGGACAGGATGGGAGAAATGCTGGATTCTCTGGGTGAGGGTGGGGTGAGAGGGCAACCAGGTATTTGGACAAGCGGCCTTTGAATAAAGCCACTCCTTATTCTTGAGAGCTGGGAATTCACTCACTTATTCAACCAATACACATTTACTCACCCCTGTAAAACGCCAGATAGCATGCGGGGAGCTGGGGGAACAGAGAACAGAGCCGAGTCCCCCCAGTTTCCTGTTATGAAGCCACAGAACTAGAACTCCTGACAGCCACATGAGTGTATGGCTGGACTTGAGTAAAGAATCTAAGCTCCGAAGATTCCTATTTCTCAGCTTTTGCATTTAGGGATTTTGCCTTTCTTGTACTTGTCTATAAAATCCTTCTGAAATGATTTGAGTTCAGCTCAGCTAAACCAAGGAAGAAGTGGGGATAGTCTATACCTGGCCTGGGGCTCCTGGCGGACAGGAGGGGAAGAGGCCTGGCATGGAGATATGGTGGTCATTCCATCAAACCTGTACAGGGTCAAGTGAGGGGATGGGACTGTTCACCTTTGCTGGCCCGGGGTCTTTCTTTCTCCTGGGTTTTGTACCTTCGAGCATCTGGAGGATACTTTGTCCAATGGCCGAGAGCAGCCCTGAGGGCTGGAACTGGGCATAAGAGACACCTTCAGAGAGGCCATCCCCGACACAGGCTGTCCCATCTTGCAACTGGGCTACGCATGGCATCCAGCTCTATTGCCTTCTCCCTATCAAATTCCATCCTTCTTTGGGCAACTCACCACGCCCCTTCCTCATGCATGCCCTACAAGATGGGGCCAATCAGCAGCCTGCCGTCTTCAAATCAGGAAGCGTGAAGGAGACAAAGCGGCACCCACCCATTTCCAGCTCTTGCCGGGACAGCACCCAGCCTTTTGAGGCCCCTTCACAACTCACCTCCCTTGCTCCCCTACTCCCTTCCCTCCTCAGCCTGGGAAGAGAATGACAAGAATCTCTCCTGGTTCAGCCGGTTCTTCTACTTTCTTCCCCCCACCAGAGAGCCCAGGGCTCACTGACCCTCTTCCAATGCCCAGCCACAAGGGCTGACTTGGCTAATCCCTGACTCCTCTGAACCAGGGGGAACACAGGGCACACTGCAGCGCCGGAGCAAAGGAAGGGGGCTGGTGGAGAGAGGGCACGCTTAATTGTTCATATATGACTTCACTTTTGATGGACTGAGAGTTTTCCACAGGGGCCTTCTCATTTCCTTGTGCCAGCAGCTCTTCCTCCCCGGCCCCCTTGCACACACATGACTTTAGCCCTGTTTTCTGCACCCAATTCCAATGTCTGTGTATTGGGGGTGGTTCCCACACCACCAAGCAATTTTCCATGACACCAGCTGAGTACCCTATAGTTCAACTCAATTCTGACACTAGGTACCTGGAGATGGTGTCAGACCCCACATGCTAAGGGCTCAATCCTACAAGAATGCCCCTCCCTCTTTCAGAGGCCAGTCACAAGTCTAGGTCCGTCTGTCCCACCAGCTATAAAATCAGAGGTTCTAGCCACCCCCTCCTTGGGTTTGATCAATTTGCTGGAGAGGCTCACAGAACTCAGACAAACATTTTACTTACTAGATCACTGCTTTATTGTAAAGTATGTAACTTAGGAACAGCCAGGTGGAAGGGATGCATAGGGCAAGGTATGGGGGAAAGGGCCTGCAGCTTCTCTCCCCTCTCCCCTGATCTCCCTGTGTTCACTGACCTCAAGTTCTCCAAACCCCACTGTTGGGTTTTTACAGAGACTTCCTTACAGTCATTACCGATTTATCCATTGGCCATTGGTACTTGAACTTGACCTCCACTTCCTCTCCCCTCCCAGAGTTTAGGTGCTGGGACTAAAAGCTCTAAGTAATCACAAGATTGGGTCCCCTGGCAATGAACCTCCTTCCCTTGGTGACCTAAGAGCTTTCTAAACATCACCTCGTTGACACCATAAAAGACACCTTTATCATTCTCCCCACTTGGGAAATCCCAAGGGTTAGAAACCATGCACAGGGACTGAGTTAAAAACCAAATATATATTTCTTATTATAAATCACACATCACTAGCTCCTAACTGTTCCTCTCCATTCCTCCCTCTTGATAAAACCCCAGTGGTCCAAACAATGGCTGTCGATCTGCAAGTACAGTCCCCCCTTCTGAGATCCATTCGTGATCAGCTACTCCTGAAACCTGCTGAACTTCGGTTGCCCCTCCTCCTGCCCAAGTCCTATAAAACATCCCACAATCCTTCCCTAAATTAGAAGGAAATAAAGTAAATGCTAATGACGCTCTGGAGGATTTTCATCCACGGTGTACTACCTTCTGTGATAAAATGGCCCAGTTTGGGAGAGGGTCTTCTCTTAATCCCAAGAAAAAAATCCTTGGGGGATGAGGTACATGCAGAGAGAGGAAGTGATGACCCTTTTGAAGCTTATGGAGGGATTTGAAAGAATGTGCGTGGGTGGGGGGAGGGGAGGGGCGCCAGAGGGGGCTGTTGATTCTACAACAGCGTGAGGGGGGTCTAGCAGGCACCACCCCAGGGGGTGGCTCAGGACCCCTTGCTCAGTTTCCAGAGGCACTGACCCCCTCCCCCACAACCCTGGCTCACTGTGTCCTCCTCGACAACCAACTGCCTTGCTCGTACCTTGTTTCCTGCAAAACCACACACCCGCTTAGTTTTCTCTTCTACATTTGCCTTACAAAGGTAATTAGCTGAACTGAGATTTGCCAAGGAACTGGCACTTCACACAGGGAGATGGCCCTCTAGAAAGGCAGGCTCAGTCTATAACCAGAGGACAGGTCTCAATCCCAGCGCTGTGCTTCGGGACCCCCACTGCAGGTGCAAATCCTTGTTTTCTCTCCACGTGGTTTTCTTGGCTCTGGCCCCACGTCTTTCAGCACAGGTACAGACTTTCTGGGTGTGAGGAGAGCCTTATCAGAGTAGATCAACAGAAGCTTGACAGCCAGGCCGGGGCCCTAACCGCACCCCCATACAGAGCCACACAGGTCTCAAGGGACAAGGGGTTCATCATTAACCACTGCTTCCTGCTCCTGAACATAAGCCAAGCTTATTTGCAGAGACGAAGGGTCAGCCAAGGCCAGGGTCCTTATCAAAAGGCTTTTTGTTTCTTGAGCTAAACATTGGCTCATTGTTACCTTCCTGCCCTGACCCTTGCAGAGGTGGGAGGTGGTGCAGTGCCTCTGGTTTCTGAATGCAACGTGGCTCTGAATGTAATGGTGCAGGAAGAAAAGCCGCCCTGCTCTGGGGGAGAGAAAACCCAGACAGCTGATGTGACACATTCATTCAGGGCTTCCCATCCAGGATGACAGGGGTTCAGAGGGAACAAAGTTGGTCACTTTTCTTCAGGATGAAGGATACTTACACCTCCTCCTTATTCCCTTCTAAAGTCAAGCCTGTCAACGACTTTTTTACCCTTTGCTTCACAGGTTAAGCATGTCATCCCTTAAAAACGTAGCTCAAATGTCCTCTGCATTCCCAGCTTCCTCTGATCGGCTCATCAGCCCTGGATCCCACATGCCCTCAGCAGCCAGAACCCACCAGCATCTGGCTCGCAGGCCACTGATGTCTGTGGCACTGCTCCTCCGTGTGCTCTGAGTCCCACACTGGAATGCGCTCTGATGGGAAAATTCATGTCTCCCCCATTAGACTAGGAGCCCCCTTCTTTGCAACCCAAAACCTGAATACAACAGGTCAGGTGCTTTGAATGTTTGTTAAATACCGATTCACTGTCCCAAGGACAGTGTTTGAAAGGTCTGCGTGGAAACAGTCTTTCTGTCAGGTTTGGTCATAAGCCACGTGTTATTTCATGTAGATCGACCACCCACCTTTCAGCCAGTGACTGCCTTGATGATGGTAAATGATACAAATGAGTTTAGTTAGAGTCCTCTCCTCCAAATCTTGAAGGTTATTGCCTGTTTCCATAAGGGGTGAAGATTTTGAAATGAATTATCTTCTCTCCACCCTGACATCCTCAACGCATGTTACTGAGAAGTGAAAACTTCAGGGGGAAGAATTTACTCCCTGCCTGTGGTCTGCTGTCCACACCCCAGACTAGATTAACACTGATGCCAGCTAGGAAGGACCCCAGCCTGGGCCGGAGCAGAGGCCACGCCATTCTACACCATTCCAAGCAGTCCCTCCCTCCATGCCCCGCACTCTCTACTGGATGCCACACTCCGCGTACCTTCAGTATTTCACAGAGCCCGCCTCCCTCCTGCCCTCGCTGAAACCTGCCTCCTGAGCCCCCCAGCCCTTCCCCACTTATGTCAAGGGGCTGGGATGATACTGAGAGGAGGCGTCCATGTTCTGCTTCCCCAGACCCTTTCCAGACATGCCTTCCCTGCCCTACGGTATGCCCTCAGTGTTTCCAAAGTAACCCTCAGGCTCCTCTCAGCTGCCTCCAGGTACTCAGGAGGCTGGAGTGGTTATCACCGGTTCTGGGAATGAGCAAGAGAGGCAATGAGAGGGGTGGATTTAGCTTAATTGGGTGGAAAACTGGCGCCATTGTGTTTTCTGAACAACTGTTTTCTGCAGGGGGTGTTCTTGTACAGTAGCTGTAAAACGGCTGGGGGATGGGTCCTCAGCCAAAGCATGGGGCTGGACATAAACTGCGCGCCCTTAAACCTGAAATGACCCAGGGCCACCTTCCTTTCCCCGCACATTTACACTTTCCTGGGGAACACAGGGGTGGCCTCTGACCTCATCTGTGCCTTCAGCGTCACCATGCATTCCTCTCTGTCATCGTTCAAATGAACTTTAATTCTATATCTGGCACAATGGCTACTGAATACTTCTCCTAGCAAGCTCCTTACCCTCCCCCTATCTCCCTCACTCTCACAACTGAGCATTGCCTCCAAATTAAAAGGGAAAATACAACCCAATAAGAGGGAACTCCCTCCACTTTCCACTCATGACCTACAGAGATTTCTTTTCTTTTTACATCACTCCGTTCTTCCTTCTTTCCTCCTGACTTGGGGCAGAAAGTTCTAACCCTCTTTCCCAGAAGAATTCATTTTTGGCCACTGGATTCGGCCCCCACTTTTCTTCAAGAACCTTGCTGTATAATAATCACTTTTCCTATATGTTTAATTTTCCTTCTGCAGGCCCTCCCCTCCATGCTTACAATCACGCCTCAAGCTATTCCATCTGAGCACCAAAACAAAACAAAACAAAACCCTGCTCCACCCTGATGACATTTTTTCCATTTCCCTAGCTTTCTCCCTCCTTTTAGAGCTAAGCTTAGATCTAGCCTCACTATCTCCACTGCCATTTATGCCATAATGCTCTAAAGTTAGGCTTTTACACTCAACTGTCCCCCCCAAATTGCTTTTGCTGATTGTTGGGGACCTCTTAACTTCCAAATGCAATAGAAGTGTTTTAGTTATTGTCATATTTGATGTATCTGGGGCATTCACACTGTTGACCATGTCTCCTTTTAAAAGCCCTTCATTCCTTGAATTTTCAAAAATCTCTCTCCTTTCTTCTGTGTTTCAGGGAATTTTATGTGTTCATTAAGCAAATATTAATATGTCAAGTGCTCACTATGTGGCAAGAATTCTTCTACAGGATAGGCAAAGTCCTTACTTTCCCAGAGGTTGGATTTTGGTTGGACGAAGTCAAATAATAAGATAAATAAATCAAATAAGCAAACAAATTAACAAGAAAATATTAGGCAGTGGTGAATACTATGCGGAGAATTAGAGAGCAGTACTATGGAAGAAAAGATTGAGTGTCATCCATAGATGAGCATTCCACAAAAGCCTTTCTGCAGATCTGAGATTTAATCAGAGGTCTGAAGGATGAGAAGGAATGAGCCATAAGATGAGGGGAAAGAATTCCCGTGGAAGGAACAGCCAAGACAGAGTGTTTAACCTTGATGTGCTTAAAGGAGAACATGTAGATACATCTGGGCAGGGGATCTTAAGTGAGTCCCTGGAGTCCAAGAGGATGAGCTGTCAAAGGCTTAGAAGAAGCAAACAACACTCAGAAGACAGGAGAAGAAAGCGTTTTGAAAAGAAGAGAGTGGTCAGCTGTGTCTAATATTGCGAAGAGATAACATAAAATGAGATCCAAGAGAACAATTAGATCTGCCAACATGGGCATTATTGGAGGCCTTGACAAGTGCCATGTCAGGGGCATGGAGGATACAGATGCCTGTTTGAGGAGGGTGGAGGAGTGAGTGTGGGGATGAGAAAGGGGAGGCTGTGACTATTTCAAGGAGCATCCCAGAGCAGGAGCAGAGAGAGAGATAGCTAGAGCTTAGAGTTGTGCTCTCATGGTGGCCACCAGTCCTTTGTGGCTATTTACAATTTACAATTAAAATTAATTAAATAAATTAAATTAAAAATACAGTTCCTCAGTCCCATTAGCCACATGTGTAGTGCTCAATGGCCCATATGGCTATTGGGTACTCTACTGAACACAGCGTATGTATTTTTATCATGGCAGAAACTCTGTGGGACAGCCTTGCCCTAGAGAATGTGTGGTTAAGGAAAGTTTTTAATACATTTTTTGTTTGGTTTGGTTGTTAATTTTTAAATGTGAGAGACATAGCAGCAAACACATGGAGATTGGATGTGTATCATTCTTCAAGGACTTCTCTTTCTCCACCTCTCTTCAGATACTGGTAGTCCCAGACATCCATCCATGCATGACCCCTGCTCTTCTTCTCCTACCTAGCCTCCCTTGACAACCTCATCTATGTTCCTGATCAATTGTCACCCATTGATCATCCCTACTATTATGTCCCCCTCCTTAGCTGGAGGTCCACAGTCCACTTACCTGAGGACCATGTCAACTTAGAAACCCCATAGAAATTTCAAACTCAGTATGCCCCACCCCAAACCTCGTCTTCCTCCTGGTCCTGCTCCTAGAGCACCTCTGGGAATTCCATCCACTTTATATGTCGCCAAGGTGAGAATCATTTTAAACCCCTCTTTCTCCTTCCTTCTTTATATTTGGTCAGTCATTAAGCTGCTGGTTATATTTTTGAAAATGTGTAGAATTGAATCTTGTCTCTCCATCCTCACTGACTTACTTAAACCTCACTTTGACTCTTGGGGACATTGTGGATTAGCCAATAGAACGCCCATGCCTGCTCCTTCTCCCGGTTGGCCTCTATTAGAAAAGAAGGGGAAGAGACCCCTTACAGCTAGAGGAGGCTTGTCTCTCTGACTAAAGGAAAATCTGTGGGAGAGTTTCTGGGAAATATTTTGTTTTCCTGAATCAAAAGGACGGATACACCTGCTGCCACTCTTTCCCTTCTTTGAATGCTGACACCATGACTGGACCCACCACCTTGCAATCACTAAGAGAAAGGCAAAGAGAATCTTAGTGCCTTCAACTCTGACTGTTGCCACCTACCCCCATATTTCTCATTATGGAAGGAAAAAAATAAGCCTTCTTTTAGTTAAGACACAGGAGGTTCCTTGTGGCAAAATCATCCTTGACTTGGAGTCTCCCACTGGGTTTCCTTGTTTCAGTCTTACGGCAGGATGTTCCCTTCTCCACAGTCTTGGCCAGAGTAACCTTTACAGAATGCACATTTGATCTTGCAGATTTGGTCTTTCCCTATTTTAAATCTTCCATTTTTGGTCCAGTGTCTACAAGATAAAGTTCAGACTCCTTTGCACGGCACACAAGCCCTCCACGCTCCCGCTGCCTGCTCCTCCAGCCTCATCCCTTGGCACTGTCCATCACAGATAGCCCTCCAAGCAAGCCATGTTCTTTCACATTTTCTTGACACTGGCTGTTTCTCCTGTCTGGAATAACTTCTTCTCTCCAGGCCTTTCCCTCCCTCTTTTAGAGCTCTATTTCCTGTGGTTCCACATCCTTATCTTGGGTTATCTTTATCTTATGTGGTTCTTTACCTTGATTATAATCACATTTTATTGTCTCTTCCTTTTTTCTAGACTGTGAGCTCCTCTATGATTTCGATTTATCTTATTCATCTTTGCTGTCCCAGTATTGGGCAGGAGGCTGGAACACAGGAAATTGTTTGTAGAGTGAATCAATGAATGAATAAATGAGTGAACTGAACTAGGAAACTTGATTCTATTCTTAGTTGTATTTCTTGTAACCCCATGAGATCCCTGGAACTCATTTTCTTCATACGTAAAACTAGCGTAACGATTCTATTTCTGTCTAGACGATAGGGCTGTTTGGAGTTCAAGTGAAATTGTTTATTTGTGGCAAATTTGTCATGGCAGAAATCACATAGGCCTTGGTGGCAAGGCAGACGCAGATTCAGATCTATGGCTCTACTAATTACTTACTTACGGGTAAGTTAAATAAACTCTCTGAGCCCATTTCCTAACTGATGGGAGGTTGTATATAAATTTGTGTGGGATTATTATGAGGATTAAATGAGATACTGGAGGTGAGAATTCCTGGCTCCCTACAGGGGCCCCATAAATGTTAGTCTAAGTGGAGTTGACAAGAAGAGCTCTTTAGGCTGGTGGCATCCCCCCGGGATGCCCCATTCCTGGAAGACGCACTGTGGTCCAAATGCTGCTGGGCAGCCAAAGCCATAGAATCTGCCTCCTGTCACTGTGCAAACAGCAGTGGGCATGCCAGCATGCAAAGCTGCTCTGGCTCTCTGGCTTTATATCTCTAGAAGAATAAAGAGGTACTAACATGTGCCCAGCACTGAGATCTTCCATAAATATGTCTCTCATGTAGGTCTCAAAACAACTCTATGAATAGATATCAGGTGACTCCAAGGCACACAGCGGCCACGTGGTAACAGGTCTTACAGCCCCTCATTCTGGAGCCTTTTCTTTGCTTCTCCTCTCCCAGGACTGCAGGGAAATGCAGTGGCTGAAGAAGAGCTCAAAGGTTTGAGCTCCTAAGGAGTGAGGAAAGCTTGCCCATGGTAAACCCACCAGGGGAAGGCCAGCAGATGCAGGGGTCAAGGGTAGTTCTTCGGTGTCTCATGAAAGGGGTCCTTAGCATGGGTGAACAAGAAGCCAGAGTTGGAAGTCTTGTTTTTCAAAATCAGCCCCAATCCTCATGTAGCTGACAGTCACTTCTTTGAGATAAGCCTCAGAAAAGGAACTGAACCCAGAGATGGGGTGGGCTGTCTGACCCCCATGCAATGAGGTTCCCACTCAGAAGGTTCTCCTTGACTCTGCCTGTTAGTCCCCATCCGCCCAGTCTTCCTGGACCCAAATTCCTCCCATGTAGTCTCTCACCGGTTCAGCTTCACAGTGGGGATGATACCCCCAGGTGATGGTAGAGTGCATAATCCTACCCTGATCTGACAGGCAATCAGAGCAGAGGCCTCTTAAGAGACTTTCCCGCTGGAACATCTACTGAGGTTGGATGATTCTCACCTCCTTGGAAGGATGATGGAAAAAGGACAATTTTAGGAAGTTTGTCTAACAGCCAGAGTTTGAGGCCTGACACCATCTAGTTAGTGCGTGATTTGGGGCAAGCCTCTTAACTTCTTTATGCCTCCTTTTCCTTCTCTACGAAAGAGCAGCAGTACCCTGGTTGTTGTATGGGTTAAAACAAGACATTGTTGGTGAAGTGCCTGCCTCTGTGTCTTGTGTATATTAACCGCAGTAAATGTTACCTGTCACTACAGTGCTCAAGAGGGTCCCAGGATTTGACTCCAGAATCTGCCCTCTTAACCTGTTCTCCACTACCGCTCAGGGCACGTGAACATATCCTGGGGAGATGGGATGAGGTTCTCCGTTTCTGGTTAGTAGGCTCCTCAGTGCAATCCCAGGCTCTGCGTGGAGACCATGTCCACACACTTGCTTGCCAAGCCTAACTACCAAGAGGACCACGAGGACCACCACCCTGCAGGTCTCAATATGAATGGAGCATATTTGTATAAATTAAAAGGGTGTGCCAGTGTGAATCAGAATTGTCCTGCCTTTTGTCTGAGCTGTAGAAATGACGTGCCTTCGGGGCACCCTGAACCCTATTTCACTGTTCACTCATTCAACAAATATTGAGTGCTTACCATATGCTGGGCATTGTGCAGTGTGAAGGGCATATGGTGATGACCAAAAAGAAACGTGGCCTTTGATCTTACGGAACTTAGTCTAATGCAGGATCAGATGTTAATGAAAAGTTATGAGCCAATGTCCTTTGGGAAAGAGAGTGACTAATCTCACCAACTAGAGGAATGACTGCGGCTCAGAGAGGGGGAAGGTAAAGTGGGGGTAAAGATAAAGAGGGGGGAGGCTGCAGGAATGGACCTGGGCTGTCTATGCTAGAGCTCGGAGAGCTTGGAGTTCACGTTTAAGATTTTGGTCTGTGTCCTAAGAGCAGTGGGAAAGCCAGGTCATGACCTCTTCAGCTTTCTATTTCAATTTAAAAAAATATTCTTTCTCAGAGCTGTTTTTAAATAATTTTGACCGTAAAAACAGTTCCAAAAGCAGTTCAGAGACTTCTCACATACTCTTCACCAAATGTTAATTTCTTACATAAGTACACGTAAAAACCAAATTAGGATGCCCTTTTCTAGCACAAGATCCAACCTAGAATCTGTTATCACATTGACTTATCGTGCCTCTTATTCCCTCCAATGTGTGATAGCCTTGCTTTATCTTTAAATGTCACGGTACTTTTCAAGAACATGGGCCAATTATTTTTCTAGAACACCTTCTGTTTGATGTTTCCTCATGCTTAAATTCAGGTTGTGCACCTGGCAAGAGCAGTGCAGTTGTGATGTTGTGTCCTCAGTGCAGCGTAATAGGAGGCATATGATGTCAGTGTGATATGTATGTCATGACTGGGAATATTACCAGTTGGTAATGTATGTAACATTGTATGTCTTAACTGGTGATAACTTTGATCCTCCTCCTCCTTTCTGCCTTGTTCCCATCCACCCTTCTTTTCATCATTCCCACCCGCACACCATAGGTAATCAGTCCTATTAGCGTTTGGCTTGCCCTTTCTGTAATTTCTTTTTGCACAAATGTGCAGATACAGGTCCATTTTCTTAGGTCCTTTTTTTCTTACACGAGAAGTGGTGTCCAACGGATGAAAAGATAATTGTGGTGGCTGCATGCAGAGGGGACTGGAGAGGGGCTTGAGTGGAAGTAAAGGGAACACTCCGATTCCTGCTGTAGTCCAGGAGATAGATGATGGAGCGGCTGTGGTGGCAGCAGAAAAGCAAAGAAGACAACACGTTTGGATGGCATTTGGAGGTGACATTGCCATGATGTGGTAACTGATTACTGAGGCCCAGGCTGAGGGCTGAGTCAAGGGTGATGTTTTGGTTTCTGGCTTTACTGATTGGGTTGGATGCCAGTGGCACTCACTGAGATACAGAACACTGTAAAAGGGTCAGATTTGGGGGTTGGTGGCACCCACATGGGTCTGTGTTCGGACATGTTGAGTTTGAAGTGGAGGCGGATAGGCAGCTGAGGCATAAAGCATGGAGGGGAGATCTAAAGAGAAATTTCTCCAGCTGCAAATGCTGACCTTGTCTTCTGGACACTGAGGTGAGGGAATGAGAATGAAGCAGTCTGGGGGGTAATATGCTGCACCCAGTTCCACTGGGGGATGTCTCCATACTACCAAGCCATTCTCCGACACCAGCTGGGTGTCCTACAGCTCAACTTGATTCTGACACTATCTACCCAGAGATACCATTAGACCCCACAGGACTGCCCTCCTCTTCAGATGCCAATCTCAAGTCTGGGTTGTTGCTGTGCTTCTGATTAAGTAGCCATAAATCGAAAGTTTTCACAACCACTCCTTGGGTCTGACTAGATTTCTAGAGAGGCTCACAGAACTCAGGAAACCAGTTTACTTATTAGATTACCTGTTTATTATCCAAAGGATATTAAAGGACAGGAATCAACAGCCAGATGAAGGGGTATACAGGGTGAAGTCCTGAACAAAGGAGCATCTATCCTAGTGGTTCACCAACCAGGAAGCTCTGAACCACAGCGGTTTGGACTTTTATAGAGGGCTCATTACATAGGCGTGAGTGAGTAAATCTTTGGCCCTAGTCAACCGACCTCAATCTCCAGGCCCCTTCCCATCCCTAGAGGTGGGGGTGGGGCGGGGGTGGGATGAGATTTCCAATCCTCTGATCCCATGGCTGTTTTCCCTGGTGATCAGTCGCCATCCTTAGGTGACCTAGGGGTTTTCCAAAAGTCACCTCATTAACATAACAAGAAGCACTTTCTCACCTCACAGGAAATCCCTTGGGTTTTAAGAGCTCTGTGTCAGAAATAGGGATGAATACCAAATGTGTATATCTCAGAAATCACAATATCACAGGAGGATATTCCAGTCCCATGTAGAAGAACAAGGACCCAGCAAACCCTTGGCAGCCACCCCAGCCTCTTCGGGAACAGAGGGCGCGCCTTCCCTGTGGGTTAGGCCAGAGGCACAGGGCGGGCCCTGCCTCTCCAGGGGGAAGCCTGGGATGGCAGACTGGGATTAGAGGGGTGATCACTTCCAAATCACCCAAGGGCTGATGATGCTGGAGTCGAATGAACTCCCACTAAACTCTATCCCCACAGCCCGTGAGATCTACCTGGGGCTCGGCGGACGGAGGCCATGCCTGAAGCACTAGGGTTGGGCAGTCACCGAGAGAGGTGACAATATCTCTCCCCATATCTGCACGACCAGACAGAGCAGGGAGCAACCCAGAGGCTCTGCCGAAACCTTTGGAAGAGTGCAGTGGTGGGGTGGGGTGGGGGTGGGGGGCAGTGGAGCAGGAGGTAGATGTCATAACCGTCTTGTGTCCTGTCCTCTTCTCTGCTTTCAGGGGTGAAGGGAAGGTGGCAGAGGGCACACAGTCTCAGAGTTCATTTCAGCAAGACACCACACCCCAATCCTGGATGAGAAATTATTTGAGAAGTCTCTTGGGGAAGATGCTCAGATCACGAGGGGCTCTGAGTGAGTAGAGGTGGGCAGGAGTTCCTGGGTTGCTATAACACACCAGGAGGGGGAAAGAGAAGTGGGATGGGAGGTGGTGGCAGGCTGTGCGCCTTGTCCCTTGGCATCTCTCATCCCAATCCTCAGTGAAAAACTCAGAAGACAAAAAAATGTCTGAGGGAATTTGATTTTCCATGGGAATCAGTTAAAGGCCTGGGCTTTGATTCTGGTCTGTAAGGATGATGTGGGGCAGGCAGTGTGTGGCGTGGGAGCCCAGGCAGGGGTGGGGGCCCCCCAAAACAACACACTCAGATGGAGATTGAACACAGGAGGATTCTGAGGAGATTGGCATCAGAGGTTCTGGAAGTCAGGGGAGGGCTTTTGACTGTTGCAGGCTGAGGAATTCTGGTGTTGGCTAAGATTAATCCAGTCCTCAAGCGGGTCCCATTTGGCATCTGAATTATGCATGTATGCGATATCAGTAGGTTCCACTTATTGAGCAATGCGCTAAGTGTTTTTTATATGGATTATCTCATTTCATCTACTCTCAGAACAATTCCAACAGATAGCTATTATCCTTGCTTCTATAGGGATTATTCCGAAGTTTTTTCTTTCACTCCATTTTTAAACTAAACAACTATAGGACAGCGTATAGTTCCTGAACCACACAATGAAGAAGCCTAAAGGAATCAAAAAGAAATACACTAAAAGGGAAACTGAGGTGCAGAGAGCCTGCAAGCCTGACTCCTAGCTTGTGCTCTTGACGACTGTATGTTCTTCATCCCCATCTTTTTCCTCCCCTCTCCCACCAATCCTTCCAACCAACCATCCATCCCCCCACCCATCCATCCATCTTCTTGACTATCTCTATATCCACTTATAGACATAAATCCTCTTTAGGTGGGAGGTTGGATTAGGTAACCTAAATGTTTCCTTCTAGTTCTTAGGTTCTATGAAGGGCATTTTAACTTAGACTATATTGTGATTGTTTTGGGCAGGGTGTTGATCTTCCTAACGAAGTGTCTTGGAGTTACTGAAACATATATTTCAGGGCCCGCATGGATCTAGGAGAGTCCAGTCCAAGTTCTCCATTTTATGAGTCAGATAAAGTGACTCACTGAAAGTCACCTGGTCCAGAGCTTTGAGTCTAGACTGGATACCATCCTGCTGCCAATGATTTTGACCTCTGGATATGTGACAAATGGTGAATAAGGACAACAATCCAGATAGGCAATGAGCAGGAAGGAATGAGCACCGGGAATTAGAACATCACCTGTTTTTACCTCACTTGTCTTCTGAGTCGATGTTGACAATGATGTCAATAACTCCTTCAGTCCCAGGGCCCTTATAGCAGAAGGGACTTGGAGAGTCACCCCGTGTACCGTCTTGCCTCCTGCAACTAATGCCTGATTCATTCCTGAAAGATGCCTTACTTATTTTTAAAAATGCCCTTATATTTAAAAATACTTATTTTTAAAACTTTTTAAAAAGGAATCTTGAAACCTTTCCTTGCCTCTCTCTCTTCCTGATTTTAGCCAGAGTTATATAAGTTTACTCTTTTCCTCCACTTTAAAAATAAATAACTGTAGAATTGCATATAGTTCCCTGAACCACAGCAAAGGGAAGTTAAAAGAAGCAAGAAGAAGTAAATCACATGCTCATGGGCAACAGGAGATTGATGATAAATGGGAAGATGGATTTGGTGATAGAGAAGCTGGAAACAACTGGCTCAGTTTCCACAGAGGAAACACAAACGCCACATTCACACCGATCCCTTTCTTTTCAAATTCCAGGAATCACGGTGTGGGTGAAGCTGAGTCACCTGGGGGTGTGCCAAAGCCTAGCTGTTATTTTGGACTTTGATTTTGCAGCCAGATCTGCCCCATTTCCTCTCAGAGCTGAGTCGGGTGAGCTCTTGACTTCTCACCGTGTCTACATTTGCTCCTTTCGAGAAGGAAAGAATATGACTCAAAAGACAATACTATCATTTATTGAATATGTATGCTCTATCAAGCACTGAGCTTTACATATTTTATATCCCTTGCTCTTCTCGACAGTCTTAAAAGGATGCTATTATTGTCCCCATTTTATAGATGAGGACTCTGAGGTCCAAAAAGTTAAAGTGACATTCCCAGAGTTCTCTGGTGAGTGATGGAGATTGAATTAAGTCTCTATTATCTGCTCCGTAGTCACTCACATGAGGAAAAGAGCATGGAACACCACATATGCATTCCTCCTTAGATTCAGATGGAGATGGATACGATGGCGCCTGCCCATCACCGTGGTCTCTACCTCCTCTCACCTATGAGCCTACAGCTTCATATTCTAACAAGATAATCCTTTTCTCCTCCATGTATGATCATGGACCAGGGGATGGAGTAGTTCACCTCACACACTTACATATACTATGGACTCTTAAATCCTTACCTCTAGCTCTAAATCACAACATCAAGCAGGGCCTGCTCTTCTGCCCTTTCTTCCATGGAATAAACACTCGCTTTTGAATCCCTGCACACTCCTGGGCTACAGGTGGCTTCTGCCAGACCACGGTTCCCAAAAGGGAAAGGGTGCTGACCTCTGCACGGCTAGCGCTCCAGGAGCCCGAGCGCAGAACTCCCAGAGTAGCGCCTGAGCGCCAAGTCAGAGCAGCCACCAACACATCGGAGGGCCCAGACCCCACAGTGCCGGGCTGAGGGGAGGCCAGCTCCTGGATTTGGGTTTGCTCTCAGTGGCAGCAATACCGCAGCAGGCTAAGGCAGAGATACAAGGCCGGGTGGAAAGGAAGAGTCACTGTGGTTTTTAAAATCAAATGACTGACCTTTACAAAGGCCTACCCAAAATCCTTCAAAAAGGGATAAGAACCATCCTGACCCCACTTTCACCTCCATCCAATCAGGGCTCTTTCCTTCCAGAGGGCTGGGCAGGCGCATCAAACCCACTGAGCAAGGGAGTCGATCTCAGGTGGTGCAAAGCTCCATGTCCCCATTCACGGCTCTATCTCCAGGGAGGGTCTAACACATGGTTAATAAACATGTGCTGAATGGGTGAATATATGACTGCAGTCTTGATGCCAATGGGTGGGGGTGTGCTCAGGAGTAGACTGTCCCCTTACCCTGGGACATGAGGCCCCCCACTCTGGATGCAAGAGGATAAAGTTCCTCAGGTGGGCCCGGCACCGCCTTCAGGATAGTGGGTGTCTTGGTGGGTCCCTGCCCCTCCTTAAAATGAGGACAACAGGGGTTGGGGTTTATTATCCTATTCTCAACTCCAAAAGTCCATCCTTAGAGAAAAACTTGCTCTTTGAAGGGCAAGGACATGGGGAAGCATGGTATCTTTATATAACAGGGGAAGGGAGCCTCTCAAATGGGGAGAGTTGGGGAAAAGGGTGTGTGGCTGGGGTGAGGATGCGGGGCAGGCAGGTGGGCTGTGCGTAATGGTTTCGTTGGAGAGGATTACCTTTACTCGGGAGCGGGGCTTTAACAGGAGGTCTCCTTGGCCAGTCTGTATCGGTCAGCCTTGTGTTGCTGCCTGGGCCCCAGATTCCTACCAAGCTGTACTTTAAAGCCAGCCCCACATTTCCCTGTTAACCAGGCAATTCATACAAAAGAAAGGGCTTGTCCCTCAGGTTGTGTCTTGAAATATAAACATGAAACAGTTCAACCAATACACATGATGGAGGGGTTTTCCTCCCTTTTGGGAGGCAGTAAGATATGGTTTGGCCAGTTGTGAAGGTCCCTGTCAGCTGTGACAGCTCAGGTCCTGCCCAAGGCCAGGAGAGACCACATTTTGGGCGTGTGTGTGTGTGTGAGTATACACAGAAACTGCCACACCCACACCCCACATGCCGTGACAGGGTGGAGCCATTTCTTGTCCTTACCTTAACCCTTAACCTTGCTTGTCATCATTTTTTGTTTTGCTGCTGCTGGGTCCCTAAGGACATGGCCCAGAAATGCTCAGCAGACCTAAAGGGCACCTTTCCAACCATGGTTCCTTTATCTGCCCCTCACATCTGGGGATCCTGGACTCCAACCAGGTCATGGCCATGAACAACATGTTTCTCCTGAGAGGAAGCAGGGCTCATGTCTAGCCATGTCTGATCACTGAGCCTGTAATCACAAGCCCACACCGCTTACCCATATCACCCTCTTTTGGCATTTTCTCCAGTTGCGCAACTCGGCCAGGGAATTTGGGCTTAATGAGTTACTACGTTGCTGCTTTTCAAAGATAAAACAGAAAAAACACGACACTAAATGTGATCCTGAACACCATTTAATCTCTGATGTTCCAGAAGACTTTTTAGGACCTCAGAGGGAGTTGAGAAAGGGAGTCCTCAAAGGTTAAGCCTTTGACAGTGACATGGGTCCCTAGGGTGCTGTGTACACACACAAAGCCCCTCTTGAGGCAGGGCATGCAGCATGGCACAGGGATCGGGAGCCCCAGCTCTGTTGCTAAATGGCAGTGGGCATGGTGAGTCATTTCCCTTCCCCAGCAGGGTTGGACAGGAGCATGTCTAAGGTCCCGCCCGGCTCTGATAGTCTATGAATAACTAGCAGAGAATGTACCATATTGATTTCCATAGGAAGTGAGGGAATTTAAAACTGCAGTAGCACAGAAAGGCCTCAAACAATTCTTTGGTATTTATCAGCCCTCTGGGCTTGGGCTCCCATGTCAAGCTGGCCCAGCCCTGGGGGGTCAGTCATGCGCAGACTGAGATAAGGAGCAGGAAGGATTGGAATACCACAGTCAGGGATGACCACTCAGTTTATCATTGAATTTATCTAGCCATGGACCCTCCATGTGCTGTGTGGTCCTTTGTCCTGCCTTCTTAGACCAACAAGAGTTCTTCTGGTTTCAGTCAACAAAGAGTTTTAGTTGTAGGGAGGTGTCCTATCCTTGGGACTGGGATGGAGAGAGGGCAGTGAGAGAAGAGATAACAAGCCAACTTCTCTTGTCCTAGGCCCCTGTCCAGAAGGCTAGAACCAAGAAAGGATCCAGCAAGGTATGACCTGTCGTCATACACTGCAGAGATTCTGGGACACCCACGTTTCATGTGACTCTGCATTTGCCTAACGTCCCTGGCACATCCGTTGTCTCATTTGACTTTGTTTCTCAGCCTTAGCCACCCTTCTCCCCTCAGCCCTGGATATACTGAACTCCACCCAATGTGAGAAGACTTCCAACACCAGCAGAAATCTGAGCAGTGACTCCTTGTGCCATATAAATAGCTTCAGTGATATATACAGCCTATAATACAAACACACACACACACACACACACACACACCACACACCGTCTTGTGGAAATCATCTTCAGGATGATTCACGCAGGGAGTCATTGGCGCGGCCACCCTGAATATCCACGTATGTGTGGACTCAATCTCTCTCTCCCCTTCACCTCGAAAGAAGAGAGCATTGGAGGAAAGCCCACCCCTGCCCAGCCCTGAGTCATGAGATGGGAAAGCCTCCTAGGTGGAGGATCGAGTCTCTTGCACGGGAACAGGGCGGGCAGGCTGGTGGTCAGCGCCTATTCCTTCAGCAGCCCCAGCTTCTTCAGGGCCTCCCTTCTGTGTTCATCAGGGACGCCTTTCGGGGAGATCTTGACACTGACGCAGGGTGGTCTGGGCAGCTTGTCCCGGCTCTGTCCTTGGTAGGACAGGTGCTTGTACCTCTGCTCCTGCTCCAAGTCAGCCAACTTGCCCACCTGGATACCTGCAAAGTCCTTCCCCGTACCCAAGGAGGCAGGGCGGGGCCGGGAATTACGCAAGATGTTGGGTGAGATCTTGTTCAGGAAGGATCCTTTCCCCAGAGAGGTGCTGGTTTGGGGGCTGGGGTCTTTCTCAGCTGAGAGGTAGCTGCTCAGCCCCACGCCCGAACGCTCCAGGGTGTTGGACTTGAAGTTCATTTGCCTCAGTCCAGGGATGGTGCTCTCCTGGAGAGTCAGCCCCGAGTCTGGCTTTGGCTGAGTCAGCGGACTGGTTACTCCTGGGGCCTTTGGGATAGGAACTGGCATGGACTTGACAGCTGGAACCTTCCCTGGAGTAGGTTCCTGGGCACGAGTCAAAGCTTTGCTTGGAGACTCCCCCTGAGCAGGAGCCTTCAGTGGAGAAGGTCCCCAAGCCGGAGCAGGAGCTGCAGTCTTCCCGGCAGTGGGCACAGCTGCCGAGGCCTGAGCTGGAAACCCAGGCTGGGCCGCAGCCGGAGCCGGAGCCGGAGCTGGAGCACGAGTGTCCTTGAGTCTGGTGGAGCTGCTGGGCTTGCCCAGATGCAGGGTGGGCTCGTCCTGGTCCTGGGGCAGCCCCAGCTTCTCCAGCGCCTCTCGGCGGGCCTTCCTCTGTTCCTGCACAGAAGAGGCAGCCGGCCCAGCATCTCCGGGGACAGCCTCAGGGTGGCGATGCAGCCAGCTGTGTGGATCGCTGTGGAAGCTGCTTCGGCTGCTCTTCAGAACTATGTTCGGTGGCAGCTTCCGGGGCTTGGGGGCTGCGAGGGGTGCCAGTTCAGCATTTGGATCCCTTCCTGTTGGCAGGGGAGTGTCTCCGGCTCTTGAGTTCTGGGACAACGTGGCAGGAGAAGGCTGAGGTTGGCCTGGTTCCCCCGTTGAGCCTTTCTCATTGGCACTTTGGGACATGGCCTCTGAAGAAGTCTCCTGTCTCTTCTGAGGGCTGAGTGATGTGTGGAGCTGGGGTGTGTGCCTCTGCTCCCTGGGCTTTCCAGGCAGGTGGTCCTCCCTACTGCTCTGCCGGGGGTCCCGGAAAGCCTCAGGTGGGGGGATGAGCGTGTCCAAATCAAGAGTGGCTTCCCTGGGGCTGGCCAGAGCCTGGCCCAGCACACTGCTTTGGCTGACCCGCTCTTTCTCAGGCTCCAGGACAAGCCCCTCCGATTTCTCCAGGCTGTGGCTCTTAGGCTGAATGGCGCTTTTCCTGAGGTTCTGGTTCCTGCTGATGTGGAGGTTCCTGGGGAAGCTGGAGGAGCCAGACCTGAGAGCCAGGCCCTGGGGCTCGGGCGGATAAGGTGAGCTGGACTGAGTCCCTCTCCTCGGCTCTGGTCCTTGCTGAACGACTGTCCCCTCTGGATGTCCTGTGAGGGTCCGGGAGAACAGGCAAAGAAGAGTGGACAAAGGTGAGAACCGTGCTGCCAGGCAAAAGCAAATACTCCCTGAACTCTGATCTCCAATCTGCAGTGGGCCGGTTTTTTGTTTTTTATTGTTTCTTTGCTCTTAAAGGGGCAGCACTTTTGTTCTGCGTGTCAGTTAGACTAACAGAGCAATGCTAGCAGATTCCCTTCCACCGAGGATTAGTTTTTATGGTTGAGGAAAGGGCAGTGCCAGACAGCTCCCTGTCCTTGACTCAGGGTCTTCTGAACCCTGACATATGCACCAGGGTTGGGGAGAGATTCAGGACAGCTGTCTTGGGCTCCCAGGTTACCGAGTCCCATGCAAGCGTTGAACATATACAGCGTGAACAGATGATTTGCTCTTGATTTGACCAGGCTTCTGCCTTTTGCCACCTTCACTTTCTGTAAGCACCTGGGTGATTCTGTAATGGCCACAGCTGTCCCTGCATGAGAGAGTGATACGGGCTCTTTCCTTCCAGAGGGCTGGGCAGGGGCATCAAGCCCACTGAGCAAGGGAGTCAATCTCAGGTGGCACAAAGCTCCATGTCCCCATTTACTGCTCTATCTCCAGGGAGGGTCTAACACATGGTTAATAAACATGTGCTGAGTGGGTGAATATATGACTGCAGTCTTGATGCCAATGGGTGGGGGTGTGCTCAGGAGTAGACCGTCCCCTTACCCTGGGACATGAGGCCCCCCACTCAAGTGCCATCCCATTCCCCTTCTACTGAGTCTCAACATGCTAGCTCTCCACACTCCTCACAAGGCCTCAAGGTGCCACCCACTAAAGTTAAGGGCCCCCCCCCTTCTTATCTCCTGCAGCCTCAACCTCTGGGTCCTCCAGATTAGCTCCCAGACTGACTTAGCCTCTCCAGAGCCAACCATCCACCCTACCCTGACTCCCTCCCCAGCTCTCTGGTCCTATCTCTTTGGAATTTCTCCATGAGAGGATGGGAGCTGGTCAAACCCCTTTTTCTCCCAGGCCTCCACTGCTTCACAGAAAGACACAGGAAACCACTGTGAGCGGTCCCTCCTTCCCTCCAAAAATAAGGCTTTATTCTAGTTAGTGAAGCGGATGTTCCTTCTTCTGCCTGCGATGCAAACAGCAGAGGCCACACAAGGTGGGAAGTGGCCCTAAGGATGCCCTGGTCTTCTGGATTTTGCTAAATGAGCTTCCCCGGACGGTCTCTCTTACCCCAGGGCACAGGCAGGGTTGTGAGCAGTGCTCGGGGACCTCGGGGCGTTGTGGCTTGCTCAGACTCAGCTGGGGACAGTCCGCTGTCAGCCTCAGTGTCCAGTGAGCCGATGGTCTCCTCCAGGAAGAGCAGGCACTCCTTCTCCTCAGCAGACAGGAAGTCGTAGCTGTTGTCACTCTGGAGTGAGGAGAGGGAGAGCTGTGAGAGGGAGCCCTGCAGATACTGGCAGCCGAGGACCACCCTGCACCGGGGAAGGGATGCTGAAGAGCAGGAGACCTTTCCATGATGCTACTCTGCCAGCCTGCTGGACATGCTGCCTGAAGCTCCAGCACAGAGGGCAGAGGCTGTCAGGCTGGTGTCCTGCCAGCACCCACTCTGACAGCTGGGCAGGCAGATGGCAAGTGGCCTTCCTTTTGCCTAGTCCTTAGAGGCAGCAGATCAGGTTCTAATTCCAATTCCTCTGTGTGACCCATGTGAAATATTTCACTTTGTGTGTCGCTGATTTAGCACTAAATTATACTGGCAACATAATGATTCGACCTTAAACTTGGAATAGTATTGCTTTTAATTTTTCAAAGTACTTCTGCATACCTGATCTGGCATGTCAAGGACAGTATGAGGACAAACAGGCAATGTGGCCTACTGGCTTCCAGGCCAATGGGAACAGCGGCATGACTAGCCACTGATAAATTTACTAAATAATTTACACTTGACTTTGAAATGCATTCCATACAGGATTTTTTCCTTTGTGTATTTACTTTCTTGATGGTATCTGGCTCTGGCGAACATTCAAATAAGTGTGCATTTCTTAAATAAATATTAACTTAAGAGGGGAGGGGGGAGAAACTGGATGGGTACAGGAGGAGGAGAAAGCAACTTAGTATCAAATATTAAAGTAAATATTTTTCACTATGCCATAGCGCATAGGAATATGGGGAAGAAAATGCTATGGCCATCTCAGATGCTTGTTGCCCACATTGTAAGGCCAGGAAGATCCATGGAATAGCCACTCTCTAGAGTTGAAGGCTGAAGGGAAAACCAATAGGGTAAATGGCAATATAAGAATTTGGCCTGAGTCCTTTCCTGGCATCCATCATCACCTCCCTTCCTAATATTTGAGATACTTCAGAATTGTATATTCTCCAGACCCACTCAGATGGCCAGGAAAGATTTTGAGACAGCCCTAAAAATATCCTGGAGGGAGGGGAGATGGTTGCTGGAATACCCTTCCAGTCCTCCTGGCTCCTTAAAGACTCATCTGTCAGTTGACTGAGTGAGGCCTACATGTCAAGGGAAGCCCCAAGGATAGCCCTTGGAAGCCCTGAAGCCAACTTCATAGGTTCCCTGAACAACATCTTTTTTACTGCCCTCTTCCTCCTGAAAGAGCCTTGCCAGAGATACACCAAGTCTGAATTTCTCCTTTGTGGATGATTCACTTTGAAAACCTTCCATTCCTGTCACACTCTGCGTCCAGCGGTATATAACTACTCGTAATGGCCTCAGCCTAATGGGAACAGAAAGCTATCTCTGTGGCCCCACCATCTAGGGTCAGAAAGAAACTCTACAGATGGTCTGCGCTTCGGATCTTTTGTGGGTGTGCTGCTTTCTCTACTGCATGCTTACATATCAAAGTTCACCCACTATGTTAACCATCCTTGACATTCAGTAGCAATCCTTATGATTCTTAAAATTTCAAATACCTTTATAGGATATAAAACAACAAAGTATACATTCTCTGGGGTTATTATGTATGTGACGAGAGGCAGTCACAAAGGAATGCTTACATTTTTGGGCACGGGGCAGATTGACTCTCTCCCACCAGCCTGACAAAATTGAGAAAGAAATTCATCCCTAGAAAAATTACAGTGGATTACGTGCACTTACGAATAGTTAAACAGGGGACTTTGGATGAGTCACAGCCTCTGCTTGTAGACAGGCTGTTCCCACCTAAGGCAGGTGCTAAGTGCTTTATGCACATCCCATTTGCTCCCCTGCCCACCCCAGAACCCTATGAATTTGGTGATAATATCATCCCCATCTTAAAATGGAGGAGACTGAAACGCAGAGGAATTCAGGGGTTCGCCATGGGTCACGCAGCTTATAAGCAGAGAACCCAGATCTGTGTGGCTCCAGAACCCAGGCTCTTTTTTGCTCATTCCCTTCTATCTCCGTAAAGGACTGAAGTGATGCTGCTGGTTGCAGCGGACGGCGGGGACTTTGTGCACCAAGGACCTACGTGCTAGTTTCCAGCATGACCTCGGGTCACTGGCCCCCTCTCACCTCCGCTCAAGCCCCCAACCTAATGAGAACTGGGAGAAAAGCCTCATTTGTCCCACTGGTCTCTGGGGCTGTCCCCCCCGATTCTGTAGAACCAGGGTGACTCAAAGGCAGAGACACGGGTTGGTGTGCTTCACTCCCAGACGAGGCAGAGGAAAGAGGAGCAGCGGGCGAGGACGGGGCGGGCAGGGGTGCAGAGAGCGGGCCCGGGGTGCAGGACAGAGTACATACAGATCCAGAGCGGGTGGAGGTGGTGCTCGTCATGCTGTCCCAGCTGCCGACGCGGATCACGGGGTCCGAGCCAGGCCCCGCCGGCCACAGCTCCCTCTCAGGCATCGCCCGAAGCAAGTGCAGGGGCGGCAAAAGGGACTCCCAGGGGGGAAGCGAGGGGAAGCGAAGAATGTCCCAAGCTGGGCCTGAAAAGAGAAGAATCAAAGCCACGTGTGAGCCTAGCCGAGGCTCTGGCAAGGATCTGCCCAGGCCCCAGAGCACCACGGCAGCAGGGACACCAAGCAAGCAGAGGGCTGGAAGGGGCCATGAACAGCCTTTGCCCAAACCCAAACCCCCAGCCCACCTGGAAGGACACACAGCTGGCTCACAGACATGCAGAAGGACGGCCTTGGGTGGTGGAGGAGCAGGCTAGTCAGAAAGGAGGTTCCATCACTTCTCCTGGCCACTTTTTCCTCTGAACCAGGGAGCTCAAGCCACATTTCCATTACCAGAAACAATAAATATTACAGGAGCTAACAGCTTGGGTTCTGGAGGCAGCTGGATCTAGGTCTAAATCCCAGTTCCATCATTTACAATAATGTGACCTGAGGAAAATTACTCTTTGAATCTGTTTTTCCTCATTCAATAGGGTTAACAGAAGGATTAAACGAGAACCCTTTACAGTTTAATTGGTAATAAATACTTGAACACTTAATGAATAAATGAATAACTACTACTGTTCCTGTAATAAGAAAAAGATAAGATCCATCCAGGATCAAAATAAATTGAAGGAAGGGAAATAAAAGTTTAGAAGGGCTCAGGTTAAATGGCAGAGAATAGCTTGAAAGAAGGAACAGGCCCCTTAATAGTACCTACCACATAGGGTGGTCATGAAGCTGTAATGAAATACTCCGTGTAAAACACTTTGTGCCATGCATGGCCCAGTAACTGTTGTTATTATAGCCAACATCATTCCAACTGCCACCACCTCAGCCACCATCATCTACCTAGTCCGGCACTCACAAACCCAATTCCCTTTTGTGTATCAAGACGTTGCACTTATTTCCAATGAGGCTCCCTAACCTGTGTCAAATGGACAAGAGAAATGTCCAATGTAAATTCCTCCCAACTCCAACTCATAGTGGAAAAAAAGGTTTCAACTTCAGTGTGCCAGTAGTGATAGCAGAGGAAGGTAGTGCCATCTTTCTGAAAATCCCAAGGATTTCCATGCACCTGTTTGTGGGAAACACTCCACCAGAGTTGGAAAGGCCAGAGGTGACTCTACTATGTTAAAATGAAATTCTAAGAGAATTAAGATTAAAAGCCAGTCCCAAGGTCAAACAGACAGCTAGGGGAGAGTTAGCATTACAATAAAGTTTGTCTGATTCTGAATCCATGTTTTCCTTACAACACAATGGTGTATTTTCTACCATCTTTCCTATCCTCCGAGTACTAGGTAAAATGTCCTAGAAAAATGTGTTCTATTTGAGATCTTGTGACTTGGGGTTTGGGTTCCAGGGCAGGTTGTCCCTTTTGCGTCTGCCAATAATTGCTTCCAGTGCCAGAGTCAGGTCTGGGCTCCGCTGGGTGTGTCAGCCTTCCAGCCCTATAGAGCTGACAAGCACAAGGCCTCACAAAACTCCTCTCCTGCTTGGGAGGAGGCCTTCAAGGGGGGCAGGTAGGGCAGGGCAGGACAGTGGGGACTAATGATCCAGATACATGTAGTTCATGTGGGCCCAGAGCCTCCCAGGAGTTAGAGATGTAACCGTAGGACACAGAGATACCAAAGAAGCCCGGTTATAAATCAACAGTGGACAAGACAGCTCTTAGGGCTCCTTCATAAGGTTAGTTCCCCAGTACCCAGAACCCCAAAGAAAAAGGACCATGAGAAATCACGTGGAAAAAGTTCAGTCATCTTCAGCTATCCACTCCATTAACTACAGTCTAGGTTCAGAAAGTCCTGACTTACTCCTAACATTCTGTAGGGTTGAGGTCATTACAGCAAAGGGGCTCCATCTCCCATAAACCTAGGCATGCAGTAGGCACTCAGAAAAGGCTGGATGAATAAACTTGTCATCTATTCTGGTTATCTATTGAGTTGAGCCACTGGAAGTCCTCTTTTTTGACTTCCACCCTATTACTGTAAGCTCTAATATATGATGACTCAATAGAATTGGGGCAATGTTTTCAGTTAAACTAACATTCATGAGCACCTAATAGGCACGCAAAACTTTATAAGGCAAAAATTGTATCCAAGAAGTCAGTGTAGATCCAAGGGTCTGGTTTTTGGCTCCAATTGAAATGTGAAAAGTGACTCAATGTAATTAATCTAATATTCTCTGCGAATGCATGAGCAGATGGTGCCTCTTCCTTTCAGAGAAAATTACTATCCTTGTTCTTCCAAGTATGTTTCAGCCTTTATAGTCGTTTGCTACTCTCTCCTTCCTCCCAGGGCAGCCTATCATACTCTCGTTTTGAAATCAAGGATGGCTCAAAGAAGTTGCAATAGATAGAAACAACATAAAGAGCACACCTTCAAATAACATAGCATGATGTAGCTTACAACGTGCTTTCAGATACGCTAATCAGATCTTCAAAATAACCTGATCACTTATGGAGAAGGCTATATGTTCTTTATTTGATGGATGGGAAAGCTGAGGCTCTTTCCACTTCCCATTCTAATGGGGATTTGGGAATGACCTACACTTGCATCTACCGGGCAGCCTGTGGATCCTGGCCCCTCCAGAGGGCATCTCAGAGGCTATCCAGATGTAAGAGGCCGTGTACCTAAAGAAGGGTCATTGGCCACCCTTGACTAAACACTTAAAGCCCTAAGATCACCCTTCTCCTCCTACCTCACACCTTAAACTGTGTGAATTATCCGGTTCAGCTGTGTCCTTGCAGGCCAGCTTTTTGCCCCAACAACAGATATTTCCAGAGCATAGAAACGACACCAAATTCCACTGAAGGTCATGTCATCAGACACTACATAGTTACTGCAGAGATGCATCTGAGCCAGAAACCAAAGCCAAACCAGCCCTAAGGTGCTTGCCTCTCACCTCCACATCTAGTTTTCAGACAAAGAATTTGGACTGTAAAAAAGTCCTACTTCCCCTCTTTCCACTCTCTCTCTCCAGTTTGTCCTAACTGGATGCTGCATTTCCTCCCACCAACTTTACAGCCTTGAAACTTGGGAGCTATTGCTCGAACGCCATCGAAACCTGAGGTATTTCTACTGATAAGAAGCCTGAGAAATGAAAACACTCAAGGTGAGAGTTTGGTATCTTTTAAACCTTGACCTCTTTGGGTCACTTGAGAGGAGGAGGGGATGTGCTGAGATTCATGTGCAGCCTATAGTCAGGGCCACCCATGCACAGGCACATTAAATATTAACTATCTCATTGAAATCAGCCAAGCTTTGGAGGAGAGTAAATAAACAGCATGTGGAGTTCTGGCACCTGGAAAGGGTGGGGTGGGGAGAGGGCTCCAGCCCATTCCGTGTGGGTTCTCTGTACCTTCTAAAGAGACCCATGGTCCCCTTGTCACCCTCCTCCTGTGAGCCCACCCCCATATCCTCTGAATGCTCAGCCTCTCTCCCTAGTAGTCAAGGAGGTGTCCTAGTTCTCTTAGACCAAGTGTCTCTGCTCTTTGCTGATTACCTAGCAATGTACCTTGCATTGGAGACTATCTTAAGAAAAATTCCAGGAAGACTAAATGTTGCTCTGGGTGCGTATCCCTCTCCACGAGCACATGGGAGAGTTTCGGTGTGTGCAGAGGCAATGTTACATCTCCCCTTCACCAGTGGGCTTGAGGGAAAGATGGTAGGAATATCCTCTTCCCAGAAAAGCTGTGTTCAACACTGCAGGTTTCTTTACTGCTGACAAGTTCACCATCTATGGCAGTCCTTGGTGAGCTTGATGGGCTGTGGTGTGGCTAAGCTACAACCTAAAGCTCCAGTTGCCAGGATTGGAAACCCACTATATTGACTCCAGGCTGGAGTGTGCCAGGTCCCAAGCCTGGCAGAGGGGGGGGGTCTTCCCACTTCCCTCTTTCCTGCAGCAGGAGGATTAGAGGTGAAGTCAGGGAGCAGAACATGGATGAGGGAAAGCTGGCTGGCTTCTCCAACTTGCTTCTCCATCCTTGCCCTGTGCAGGAAAGCCTGCCACGCATACTACCAACTGGGCCACCTGAGGAAAAACACACCAACCCCCCCCCACTGGTCTGGTTCTCCTCTCTGTGGACTCTGCCACACACTTTGGCTTGAGCCCCACTCGGAGCTCCTACCTGACCCAACATGCCACCATGAAATATTAATGTGGGCGAGGCCCGGGCACAGCCAACTAGCTTTCTGTTTGCCAATCTCTGGGTCTATTAACAGGCAAAGTCAGAAAATTAATTGAGTTGAAACCAAATAAACTTGACTCTGCAACTAGATTATCCATGGTTTTTTTCAAGGTGAACTGGTAACCTGAGTGGAGTTTTCTCAACCTCATATCCCCTTGTAAGCAACCTAGCACGGCTCACACCTTACACATGTGCCCATGGAGATCTTCATTTTCACGCCACCACTAGTGAACACACACACACACTGCACCCTTTATTTAAATAAAGGTAATCATTGCGTTGATAAAGCCATTGGAGAATTTCCTGTAAGACATGCAATGGAAAACCAGGGCACTCTTCTCCCCTGGGAGATCTCCCATTTGACTCCCTCTTCTTCGACTATTTTCTTCCAAAATTGCAACTCAATTTCAATTGTTTAGAGATGGAAATTTCCAAAGCAAACCTAGTTCTTTTTCTTGTTGTCTACCAATATGCTTACCCAACCTAAATCGGCAGATGAAAAAAAAATGTGACACAGTCTGGTCTCCACAAAAATATTCCAATCTCAAGAAGCTACCAGTTAAGTTTGATCCCAGACTGGAACCAGAGAGTTGAAATGGAAGCCCCCTAACTGGGGTGTTCAGGGCTCCCCATAATCCTGTAACTCTGACTTCTCATGAAGCCCCCACTCGTGCTGCAGAATAAGCAATAGTTGGTTGGTGATTAACTTACCTTCTGGTGGGGGGCTGAAGAGAGGAAAAGAATACCCTTTATTTCAAAGGGAAGCGACGAGACAGAGCCTGCTTAACCTGCCTCCGACTGTTTTCTTCTTCTGACCTCCTCCTGACTTACCTGGACAGGTAAATGTTCATCCTTGCTGCCTCACCCCACCCTACCACTGACTCTCAGCCAATCCCAACCTGCCCTCCCTACTTCTCATTCCAGCATTTCTCCAGAGCGGGAGTGGGAGGGGAATGGGCGGCGAGGCTGCTCTCCTAGAGCCAATCATCTCTTTCCCTCCCCTTGCCCCGTTAGAGCCAATAAAGAGCCCTTAAAAAAAGGAGGGCCGGAAGGAGGCGGGACTGGATTGGGTAAACCTGGAAGAGAAGGAGAGTTAGCAGGAAGTAGGCAAAAGATACTATTTTTAAGTCTTGAGGTAAAGAACCACAGCCCACTGGGCAATGTGCTTTTCTGTGTGTCTGTTTGAAACTTGGTTTTCTATCTAGAACTGCCCCTTCCACAGGGAGGTAAGTATTCCCCCGAATTCTCCAAGTTAAAATCCTTGGGGCTAGTTTCGCTAATAGTTTTTCTAGCCGTTCAACGTCACTCTCATCCTCAGGTCTTTTCCTGGCAGCCCATAACCCTAGCAGCTGCACTTAGGACTGCTGTAAAAGGTGTCTAAGGCTAGGGATGCCAGAGCTGGGCTGCCTTATCCCACTGCTTGCCAAGCACCTTCCTAGCCTCATTTATTTCTGGGGGAAATGAAACCATTTGCTCCCCGAAGAGGTCCCTGTCCTGATGAAAAAGTGACCAGACAGCCTGGAAAGAGGGACTGTACACTGCCATTGGGCTCTCTGGCCTCTTTCAGTTGTTCATGGAAAGTAACAATGAATATTAAGAAATAAAAACAACATAAGCAGCAAACCAGTTTAGCAACTCCCATTCCTTCCACGGGCAGATGTTTGGCACCTGTAGTTAAAACAACCTGAAGAGAACAGGGAAAAGGGAATGGGTGGAAAAACCCAATTCTTTCAGGAAGAACTCTCCCTCCTAGTATGGATGCCCCTTTCACCAGCTATGACTTTTGCTTGGCAGCTGGCTTTTCCTGCATATAGGTTACCCTCCAAACCAAAAGGGCAGGAAGAAAAAAATAAAATGAAGGCACAAAATTCATTGATGATTGATTGATGGCCAACATTTATTAAGCTCTTGCTATGCTCTAGGTATTGTGCTGTGCCAAGCATTTTTATGCATCATTTCATTTAATCTTTATTTCAACTTCCAAAGGTGGGCACTGTCATTATCCAAATTTTACAGGGAGATTAAATAACTTGCCCAAGATCACGTAGCTAGGCAGTGGCAGAGCAGGGAGTTCAGTTCAGGCAGTATGACATCAGGCCTGCCATGCATCTGAATGATGCCCATGAGCCTTTATTTTGGAGAAAATCCAAGGAGGAAATATGAAATGCTAAGATAATTGGCAGGTCTCATTCTTGCAATCATTTCCCATCTCATTTCTGTCTTGTCGCTATCCATATCTTTATAACAAGCTAATGCATGACTTTTATCTTCTTCTTGCTGTGGTCATGGTTAGGTTGGAAACAAGTGCAGGGATTCTGGGGCCAAAGTAGAGAAGAGTAGAGGCAGACTAGTGAGGGGGAAGGGTGTTTGAGGAAGCTTGGGCTAACCCTGTGCCCTATCAGTAGCATATGGATAACAGAGCTGACAGCGCATTTAAGGGAAATAGCCTCTCTTCCTGATGTGTCATACAAACGTGGATGATGCCATGATAGTGATAAAACAGGAAGGGCATCTCCCAGTCAGGAGTTCAGTGCAACCAGAGTTACGCCCACGGATGGAGTCACTGAAGTTGATCCAGGCTCATAGGTGTGTGATTTCAACATTTGCTAAAAAAAAATAACAATAATAAATTGACTTAGGAGCATTAACCTCAAAAATGACAGTAAGCACAGTCTTGTTTGTGAACAGTTTTTCAGTTTATAATGAAATGAGATCAATTAGGAAGGGCCCTTATGTCTTCCCAGGTAGGAGGGGCATAGATAGAATGATCCTTCTGGTCCTCTTTCCTTTTAGACATTTATTTGTGAAAATTATGAAGTATTGCAGATACCCTGGCATAAACAAACACCACCATACCCAATACCCACTTGAAGGAACATTTATAATTGAATAATCTTACTAGCTTTGCCCCTGTCTCCCCTCTAGCCTCCTCAAAACAATATATACCCCTGCTGAAATAAATCACTGTCCTGAATTGGGTGTTTTTCATTCTCCACATCTTTAAAAAATATTTTACCCTTGAAACTTTTTTGCCTTGATTTCATTGTTTTTGCTTGGAAAATACCACATCTCCAAGTTTCCAAGAGAATTAGGAAGGAGGAGGCCTGGACTAGGGGGAAGAGAGGACTTCCAAGGTCAATAGCTGAAAGTCTAAGTCTCCCCAGTGATGTTGGCCATCACAGGAGGGGGAGTGTGTGTGGTGGCTCTTTGTATCAGCATTCCTGTCCGATGCCCTGCCTCTGCAAGCTGGGCGCAGTCCAGCCACCTGACTCATCTAGGACCTCACGACTTCTCCAACCCTGCGAGCTTCTGTGGTGCACTTATCTCCCCACTGTGAGATCAGTTTGCATTTCCTTTCTTCAGTACAGCCTCCCACTGAGGCATCTCACTTCCCCTACCCATTAGCACTTCTACACACACACACACACACACACACACACACACACACACACACACACACACACACACACACACACGCACACACACACACGCACACAGACCACACTTCAAAACTAAAATACCAGAGTCATTGGTCAGTCTTTCTCTTTGGGCCCCTTATAAAGTTGAACTCTGCAAAAGAGTTGCAGGCCTCTAGTCTAACCATTCATAATACTTACCAGTTTATTCATTCACATTATAGTCACATCAGTGTCTTTCAGAGTCTGTTTCCTTTTCCCCTCCAAAGGAAAAAGGAATTTACTTCAAGCACATACTATCACCACCCCTGAGAAACACCATTCCTGAACCACTGTGTTCATGGTGCTGTGCATGATCCTCTATGCTGGGTCTCTGAGAGTATTTATTTCTGACATATCAGGGAGAGGGAAGGTTCTACTCCTTTAAGCAGCAAGAGCTTGCTTTAAAGACAAAATAGCTAGAGAAGGATTCAAATGAGGGTGATTATAATTTGGCTATAAGATATGGAGTTGATAGGCCATGTTAAGACATCAGATAGATCACCAAGTTCTCACTGAAGTGGTAGTAATGTTAAGCCTAAAATAATTAGATGGGAACTGAAGGGTGTATTTAAGTGGATTTGGGTGAAGGATTTCTGAAATTACTTAATCATTAAGTAATTCTTGGAAGTAGCTTTTCTCTCTCTCTCTCTCTCTCTCTTTTTTTTGACAGCAGTGTTTCTTTGGCTCACCTACCTCGGCAATTTGGAGGATTCAGCAGGCCTTTTCCTCCTAGTGCGAATGAAAGTTTGAGGACTGGGATCATGCATCAGAGACTTTTGTAAGGGACACCAAATCTTAACATGTTCAAAACTAAACTCATGTTGGCCCTGTGCTCAAACCTGTCCTCTCTCCTCTTTTCTCCCTGCCAGCCAATTGCATCACCATACCTCTTCTCACCCAGACTCAATACTTCTCAGCAATCCTCCCATATACCCTGTGAGGTCATTCCAGCCCTTTATACTCTCCATTCTGGTTCAGGACTTCACTGTTGGTAGATCATGAACCAGTAAAGATGGAAGAGACTACAGAAATTCCTTGTTCCACATCTTCCATTTTATAGATGTACATCTGAGTTGTTATTCCTTTCAAAATACTTTGATATAGTTTCATAGCATTCATGATGAAATTCAAAGTCCCTGTATGACATTAAAAGACCTTCATGAGCTGCCCTGCACACCTTCCTACATGATTCCTCTATCTTTACTACAGTCACACCTAATTTTTCTGAAACTGCCATGTTTTCATGCTTCTGGGCCTTTGCCCATGCTGTGTCCTTTGCTTGGATCCATTCCCATTCTGTCCTTCTGGCTTAGTATTGTCCTTCCTTCAAAGTTCGACTCAAGCACCACCTTTTGGAATAGAATGTTAGGACTGCTTTACTGTAATCTCTTAATACAATGCATGTATCTCTAGATTTAACCCACTAGCATGTATCTGTCCTCTTGTACCATTTGAATTCATGAAGGGCATCAAATTTTTCTATGTTTAACTTCTATTATGGGAGTTAAATATTAATGCCTAAGTTGATGATGAACTTTAAAGCCTCTACTTGAGAAAACTGTCCTAAAAATTTTATTTTTTCATTTTTTTCTTTTCAAATTTCATTTTTCACTTCCTCAATTGTCAAAAAACGTCATTTTTTTGAGATCATGTTTGAAATAATCCATCTATTGCTACCATTTTGCTTTTTGTTTTCATTCCTAAATCTTGTCCTTTGACATGCTATTAAACTGTGCATTGCTCTTCTAGGCATTGACTGGCTCATCAGGACTGTTTTCAGAGATTTTTTACTTTTTGATGTCATGAATATACCTGTGAGTCCGAGATGGTTTGAAGATCTCCGGCTGCTGATGTTTTACATTGCAATGATTTAAAACATTATCTGGTAATGAGCTGATTTCCTTTCCATTTCTTAAAATACATCTGTCATTCTTTATGTTCTTTACTTATCATGGCTATCTAAAATTGTTTAAAAAAAAAGAAATATCAGCTTTAAAAGTATTTACAAAGAACTGTAGTGTATAGCAAATAGTCAATATTGGAAAATGCCAGGGAACATTATTGGATAACATTTGGATCTCCTAGCAAATCCTAACAGTCCTACACAGAATCATTTGTTGGAATTGCCCATTTAAGAATTTATTTGGCTTCTGAAACTTATTTCTTGTAACATGCATAGAATCTGCACTGTGTATTATAACTTATTAATATTTATCTTATTCATTTTTGGCAGTAGAAGGGCCATAGAATACAATTTTTAATATGGCAACCATTACAAGTAAGATATATTGATTAGACTATTTTTCTCCTACCTGCTACTGTGTTCCCAGAAATGTCAGGTTTAACGTTCTATTCTGCATGTCAGCATTTCCTGCTCTTGCTTTTATCACTGAATTCCTTCAAACCACTAACATCTCCACACACACACAAAACAGATTGGCGCCTCTGTAAATTCATGAATAGCAACCTCAAATATATACTCTATTTTGCCAGGCAATTACCACCTTTCTCTAGGAAGCTGGATTTCCTGTTTTCCGAGACCAATATTTCTTCTCTATCCTTAAACTTTCCACCCCTCATTTCCTTTATTTTCAGGTAATGACTTTGCCACAAAATTTGAAAAGTTCAATAAGAAAACAGTAGCCAAGAGGCATTTACTTAAGAAAATGGCCCTAAAAAATTCATTTTTTGAGATTGTGTTGGTAGGTAATCCATTCACTCTACAATTTTGCTGATTATTTTTTTCCTAAATTTTGTCCTTTGATATACTACTGTTTTGTGCCTTTCCATCACCAAATTTACAAACTTACCTTCTTTAGCCTATTTTATTCTCCTGTTTTGTACAATAGAGGAATTGCTCTTCCTATAAAACCCCATCATCCATGTGCGCTCTAGATCTCATCTCACAAACTCAGCCCCTGCAGTCCTCTTTCCTGCCTTGTCATTTCGGCCTTTCTATCAAAATAATTCCTACATAGCCCAGTATTCAAATATACAACACTATAGTGTAGTATATCTGGAGCCAAACTGCCTGGTTTGATTCTGTTTCTCTTCTTCAATAAATGCTATTGACAGTTGAGCTATGAGATAAACTGTGCTTTCTCTTCCTTTCCTATGTATCTTTTTTGTCTTTCTATTCCCACCCATTATGTAAATCTCCTTCTCAATACATTCAAGATAGTAGTTTTGACACAATTTTGATACAATTTTTTGATGGTGTTTTGATACAGTGCATCCTGGAGAAACATTTTCCAGAGCATTAGGGAATGATCTTCCATTTAGATAGGTTGTTCTTTAGCTTGTTGCATGGCTGTCATTTTGATATCTGTATTTATTGTCCTACTGGGAAAAATCCTTTCACTTTTCTTTTGTTGGATTACCTATATCTTTTATCTCCCTCTTTCCTGAGTCACCTTCTTATTTTGCTAAGACAATCATCTGCCATAGTTTCCTGAGAAAGAGTGATTAAGATCTTAAATAACTGAAAATAACTTTATTTTAGTCACACATTGATTGATAGAATGGCTGGATATATAATTTTAGACTAATGCCTGCTGGCTCTCAGTGTTGCTGTTGAAAAGCCCCAAGCATTTGATTCTAAGTTTAGGGGTTTCTCTTTGTTTCCAGTATTCTAAAATTTTCATGATGACGTGTTTTGGAATGGATCTTTAGAGTAGGCTGGAATCCTTCCAGTCTGGAAACACATGACTCTCAGTTCTGGTATATTATCTTGAATTATTTCTTTGATTAATTCCTACCCTCCATTTTCTCTGTTCTTTCTTTTTCAAATTTAAATATTATTTCAATGTTGGATCTCCTACACCTCTAGCTCTTTCTTTGCTTTCATACTGGAAGATTTCTTAAAATTTATCTACAACTTTCTATTGTATTTTCTTTCTATTATATTTTTAATGCCTGAGAATTATTGTTTGTTCTCTGGATTTTTATTACATTTTTTCCTAGTTCCATTGATACAAAATCTCCTCTTATTACTTTAAGAACATATATACCAATATAATCTTAGTGTTTTTCTGCTTTCAGAGTCTCTGTTTTCTCCAAGTTACTTTGTTTTCTACCTGTTTTGACTTTGGTGTTTCTTGTTAAAGAATATCTTTGTATGTCTGATGATTCTTGGTTATCCCCTCAAATTTAAGAATTTGGTAACAAAAAACTAAATAAGTTTTGTGGCATGGATGGGCCTGGTTCATTGTGGACTTTACTAGAGTGATCTCACAGTCATCTTGTTGGAACATCTTTGATGTCAGAGAAGATTCCTCAGAGGAGTTTTCAAACTCCTGCCTACAGGGCATAATTCTGGCAGCTAGCATTCTCGGAGCCTAGTGGCAGAAGAAGGTTGTTGGACTCAACACCCAGTGTATAAAAACTTCACTTCATCCCCTTTGTTTCAGTAGAGACCCTCTATTTTACCCTCACTCAAAAGGAAATATACCACCAGGTCTTGAACTGGGGAGGATGGGTGCTCCCTGGAAAAAACAGGGTCGCTGACTTGGGATTCAGCTTTTTCAAATCTGCTAGGTCAGCTTCCATGCATCTAATTGCTGGCAGCTCCAAAAATTTTGCTGCTATCATTTACCCTACCATCTCTTAGTCCTTGAGAATTTATGCCTTTTAAAATCCTATTGTTTTACTGCAGTTTTGGAAGAGTGGAGATCAATGAATATGTTTAATGTGCTATCTTTAACCAGATACTCCAACCTGCATCCATCTGGCTAACACCTGTTAGTATTTTAAGATTCATTAATGAATTCATCCTTCAATTGAATACAGAAAAATGCCATCAGAATAAGATCAGAAAACTCCTCATGGTATAAGAAGGAATTTTAGAAGGAGAAAGGCAGAGAAGCAGTTAAGAGACAGAACTATTCATGCTCAGAGCTGGTTTCTCATGAACATATTTTCCTAAGCTCACTAAAACATAATTTCCCTATGTGTGAGTTAAAAAAAAAAGCTCAGACAATACTTTTCACTTCATTTATTCTTTCTAAAAGTCTTTCAAACAGCATTTAGGTATTTAAAATCACACATAAATAAAATCAGTGCATCCTAATGATAATGGCATCATGTAAGAGTGGTACAAAATGAAATTAGACATCTCCCAGGCAGCAGCAGTGCATTAACTCTGAAAAAATGCTGGCCAAAGTACACAAAAGACCATTTTTAAAACAAGAAAACACTGACCATCTTAAGAAAAAACATTTTCTTATGCCAAGAAAACAGAACTATTTTCCCCTTCCCTACTTCTTCAAGTCCTATGGTAAAGCTCTAAATTTGAGTGTCGTGGTTTTCTTCTTGCATTAGGCAATCCCTACCTCTACTGCATTAATACAGGAAATACAGGGCTATTGTCATTCTCTATCCCTTTTGACAAGCTATACACACTTATTCTATATTTTAAGTTGAATTCAGTACTTTTTTAAAGGGAAAAATTTACTCTTTGTCAAGGAAATTATATTTCCTGTAAACAGCTTGAGTCATGAATGGCACCAAGGTAAACTGGAAAACTGACAAGAACTAGGTGCCCTCGTCCTTTTAAGTAACTTAGAGGCTACAATGACATATCCTACAGCAGTTATAAAGTCAGGCTCATGGAATCTTGGTAGAAATTCTCAACCTTTCTTGGATTAACCTTTCGTTGACCTACAACTTAACCAAATCGTATCTTCGCTGTCCCTTAACTCCTAGATGTAGGTTTGTGTTTTCGAAAAAAAGTATCAAAAGGCATCATAGCAACATACTTATATTCATGGTTTTATACTTTAATGACAAGCTTTTCAGTTAATGGCACTGCTACATTCGGTGCCAAGAAATGGGGGGAGGAGGGTTACACTGACACAAAGGCATTGCTTGAGAAATTTTCCAAAAAGCATTAATTCTGACTGGGAATGCAATGCATCCATTTGAGGACCTCTTCCGTTTAGTGGTACTTTATCCTCCTGCCCCTTTATTCCTTCACTCTAAAATAGCATAGGAGGTTTATCAGTCTTCAGTAAATTCAAACAGACCAAGACCTAAATCAGCATCCTATGATTCAATATCAATGTAATAATTTCTTCAAAGTCAAGTATTCAAAGCACTATAAATAAAATACTGGCTAATTTTTGGAATAAACAAACACACAGAAAAACGCTTTCCCACAATCAGGTTAGTTTTTATATTCTTTCTAGCTTGAATGAAATGAGTCAAAATAGTGTAAATCTTAGCAAGACAACATCTTGAGTTAATAAACTAGCTTATTCAAATTAAATGTTTCATTTAAGACTTAAAAATTATGTTGTTTATATATGACACTTACAAGGCCTCTGACTCAAAAATCAGGTCCCTTAAAATAAGTTTGTGTAGAAACAAATGAAGAGTTTTAAGAATCTAATCTCTCTGAAGTTATTATAGTCATCTTTGTGCTACAGGACAAGTTCTGAATAATGCACTATACAATGAATGATAAAAAAACAATCAGATGACAGAAATAAGTAACATTCTGAATGTTAGGACACAGAGCTTGCTCCTAATAGCTACAGAAATTAAGTTTCTCTGTTATCAAAACACCAGAATGTTGTACCACTGGATGGTTGGACACTACACACTGATGGTAATTGTTAAGGAGAGCTGATTGTTAGCAGCTCAAGAATTACATTTTAACGTTTTTAACAAGATCCCCAGAGGGAGCTAACATGTAAACTTTTCAAAAATTTTTAAAGTGCTGCAAATAATAAATGTATGTCTCAACACATAAAAGAACATAAATCTTAATGTATGAAAGCTTAGAAAGGCCACCTGATTCGTAAAACAAAAATCATTCTGCTGCTAATCTTGATACGCCCTATTCTAATTTTTTCAAAAAAGACACAGAAAATTATGTTTGTCTAGGGCAACTTGCAACATACATGTTTTAATGCCTAACAGTACAGAAAGATGCTGGTTAAGTTAAGACACGTGTACTTGGGGTATGCAGATAGATAATACAATGTTAATTCATTCCTGACTAGGACTTTGCTGAGACTTGAACTTCATGGAATAATCATGTGGCATGACTATATTAGTTTTTGCCAACAGGGTCAAGCTGACCAGTGGCCAAACCTTCAAGGTACCACTGGACTATACCCATTTTTCATTCAAGGGAAACAAATTTTTTAAATCCAAAGAGCAAGGGAAAGGATGAACAGGGGATAAGAAAGCACAATGTTCATTCAGTCTGCTCTTATGTAAACTATCCTGAATTAATAAAATATTATTGTATGGCAGTCAAAAACTGAATGAATACGAAGAGGGTTTCATTCTGCTCAAGTGCAAGTTTAAGAAAAAAAGTTCTTTTGATTCCACTGCAAGTACTAAATTGATACATTGATTTCTAAAGTTCTCAAGATTATAATTTACACATATTAATAAACTAATTTCAAGAGTTTAGTAAATGTAAAAAAAATCTTTAAATTCTGTGAGGAATACAAGCTTGAGTTTAGAATGAGCATAAGTTTATGTTTTTAATACTCAATCATTAAATCAAATGGTCTGCAAATAGTGCTTCATCTTGAATTTTTCATGATCAGAACATTAAAGTCCTAGTGCTGAATTTCAGCAGATAATTTAAAAACTCATAATTGAGAGCAATTTGTGTATCAGTGTCCAACTGGTGAATGGACAACCTAGATAACACATAGAGTAAGATCCCCTGAATAAATGCTTGACACTTGCTATAAAAGTATAAGCTAAATATGCTAACAAAGACTCTTAAAATTAAGGGGGTTAATTTCATAAAATACCAGGTTCTATATCTTTCCATATGTTAAATTAATCCAATATAGATAAAATATAATCAATTTTAAAGAGACAGAAATCTTTGTTGGGAAATACACCAATTCATGACTGGTACATTATAAATTACTCAATAAATATTGTTGCATGACTAAATGTCTCTTAAATCCCAGTAAGCAAATGTCAAATTTGGCTCCTTAAGTATCTAAGAAAGAAAGGCAAGCTTTATGAATAATGATGCATAAAGCTGAATTTGATGGATATTGCCCAGTGGTAAACTCTTAACTTAAAATTTTAAATTTAGTATTTTCTGGGGGATATAAGAGAAACAAAAACATTTTTGATCAGATGACAGACAGTACAAAGAGCTTTTCAATCATTTTCATTTGTACATATTATGATTGCCAAACATCAAGTATCGCAAGCTCACAAGTGCTATTTTTAAGGCTCAGTAAAATAGAAAATTAAACACTTTTAAGTTATACTGACCATAATAACTTGTAATGCCTAACGCAGCTACTCACCCAAAAGGTACTCAAGACAGGTCATCTAGTGATTAAGCATACTTGGTGAATTGTTTCTTAAAGGTACATTTCTCCTAAATTGTTTACCTGTTCCTTAATTTTAGATGGCCACCTCCACCAAGTGAAAAAGCTAAGTAAATCTCTTTAAAACATTTGCCAGGAAGATACGCTGATAGAGACAGAAGTGCTTGAAAGTCCACCATCGGTTTTCTGAGATACTTAGTCAAAAGTGAGACCAAGAAAACAAAACTTCGCAACATTAAGCCTCTTCACATTATGTGAGACAATACGTAAAGAATTGTAATTTAGCATCCCTGATCTTCAGAAGAATTAAGAAAAGAGGTAGAAAACTTTTATCCGGAAGATCTCATAGTGAAACTAAGTTTTAGAGGGTGTGCCTTGTGGATGAGCCCCCCAAGCAAATGGCTACACATCTAATAATAGGAAAAAGCAGAATTCTGAGAAAGCTAAGGCAGGGATTAAAAACCTGTCATATTTTGGAAGTGAAATAAATTCATTCAACATTATTATCCCAATCCCTTTAAAACTCTTTAAAAAAGTCAAAAGATCGTGGATAAGCAAAGTGGTAATTATTCAAAACAGAATTTATGAAATTGAAATTATTCAAAACAGCGTCAATGGCAGGATTCGGCTGAGCATGTAAACAAACACTGTTTAGGGAAGCAAAAGATCTCACAAAAAACAAACCAAAGCACAGTATCATCATTTTAGATGTTTTTTTTTTTAGGAGTTGGAGAAGTGCTCCTAACAAAAAGCTGAGGAAATTAAATCCCTCCAGGCAAATCTTTACGTAAAAAAAGCAAAAATCAAGCACTGAAATTGCAAGGAACTTCCATTAAAAACAATACCCTGCTTAAATTTAATCCAATGTAACAAAGATCAATATATGAGTTTCATTAAAACCTGAGGCCAATGGTCTTTTAAAGCTTCAGTAAGCTGCCCAGGCACCTTTCCCCCAATACATTCTACTTTTATACACTAAAAATCCTAAATTGGGCACTAGCAGTTCTCAAGGAATAGATTCATCCCTGTAAAAATTGTTATGTACTTATTACTGGTTAAATATACACTTATGAAGTCTACCAAATTGCAATATAAAATCAGTTTTGACAATTTTGAGCATCTTCATTTGAGGAATCAATTCATAATTAAACTATTATCTGAGTTCTTGAAAGGACTCAAAATTACTGGAGACACTGTTGTTTATGTCCAGTGACTTCACATGAGGCCTTCCACATTACCCAAAATATGAAGTTGTTTTCTTCTGCAAGTTAATGCTGCTGGGTCCTAGTTTATAATACTGAAACTCAATCTTCAGGTTAGTGTCAATAGATAGCACGGACCACCTATTCTGTCACTCCAGCAGAAAGAGGGCATATATCACCACTGTAGACACACATCTGTAAACTTGCACACTAATTTTAATCTTAACAAGGAATTTCAGCATCTTAGTGGTTTTGAGTTAAAAGGGTGGTTCAAGCATTGTGTCCTTTTGTTCCTTAGGGCTACGAATAGCTTATTGGCAAACCCAGAGCCTTCTGGATCTGTGAGGTAGTAGGCATCAGTCCTCATCATGCATAGATCACACTTCTCCAAAGTTGGTATGGCCTGTCTCCTTGGCATGGTCCCTTGCTTCTGCTTGTCCAGTTAATCCCTTTTGACATACCATGCATCTCAAGGTGAAGCGGTTTACATCAGTAAACTGTCTCCTTCTTCTAGCTTCATCTGCTAATTCCAGTGCTTGTACAAGAACAATATCATCATTGGAGGAGAAAATGGTCAGAGGAGGGGTGTCTGAGTCTGGGAAGTCCCGCTGAAGTGGATCATAGTGGATGCCATCATAAATAAGCAGGACCCTTTTGGCATATCCTGCATCTTCCCCAAAACGATCAATTCTTACTGTCTGTGTATCCACTACACATATTTCACATTGATAAAATTTAGACAAAATGGATATCTCAATAGCTCCTCCCCAAGTATCATCTCTTTTGATCCAGTCACAGTACTCCTGATTTGTTTTTCCCAGTATGGCCTCACTATAGAAGCCTGGATCACTTGCCACAATTTGTGCTATGAGGCGTCTCATCTCAGGGGCACAGGCTGGATTCAAGACTCCTCCTTCGACAACATAGTACACACTGGTGAAGAGGCAAGAGTTGTCTGCTGGGACTGAGGTTCTGGTAAGCACAGGCAAAGTTTCCCTGACATAAGTAGGAGCACCAGGTTTTGTAAAAGCAAGTGAAGTTTTGGGCCTGGTTTGGTCTTCTTCAACGATCAGCATGTCCCCTGTTAAAAGTAAAACAAATCCAAAACTGCAGAGAAATTATAGATGCCACTGGGTGTTCACTAGCCACAACTGTAAATTACAGCAGAAGGAGTTAAAAGTATAAGCTGGGATTACTAGGGAGAACACAGCCTTGCAAACAGGTGACCAGTAACACTACTTGATCACTGAATCTTCATAAAGATGAAACCAGAAAAAAAAGCAAAGCACTTCAGGTTGCATCCCAATTTACTGAAGGGGCCTGGGTCATACAACTTTATACTTAACTTACAAAGATACATTTCAAGAACAAAATTTCCTTATACTTGCTCTGCATTTTAAAAGCACACATCTTCCAAAAGGTGTTTACCATAGGTTGGGCCACTAGGGGGTTCTCTTCCTTCTGAAACGTACCATTATCCATCCTGTTTAGTGTTTACAGGATCCGTGAGACAACAGCTGAAAGCTTTTACTGACCAATATTGCTCTTCAAGTTTTAATGCTGGTCAGAAATAACTGCTGTTTGTTTAGAACTTGAACAGGTCTTTAGTGGACGTGTAAAAGCCAACCCTCAGCTGCGTGTACCTGTCCAAGTGTATATGAAGCAAACTCCAAAAACGAACCAGGAAAGCAATTAAGAAAAACATCCTGTATCCCTCAGGCCTGCTATCTTTTTTCAGTGCTATAGGGTAAAAGAGCCATCAGTTCAGAGAAAATAGGCCCTACTTTTGTGGACGCAGAAGGAAAACAAAAAAGAATGGGGCGTTTTCAAGGTAGAACAGAAAGCAGATGCTGGAGAAGGGGGGGACTCCAAAGCTTTGGGCTTCTTGTTTCTTTCAACCATACAGACAGACACTTGCCCCGGCCTCCGCCAAAGTTCTCTGTTTCTTAATCTATCCTTACTCTTGTCCTTAAAGCCCCAACTGACCCACAGCCGCCTTCCCTTGACTGGTACTGCCCTCCCTCTCGCCCCTCTTCGTCCTCCCAAGGCCCCGGCCTCGGTTCCCTTACCTGATTGGATGGGCAAATTCCCCAGAATGGTATCCCCGTGACTGAGGTCCAGGCACTCGGGAGGGTATCCAACCAGGATTCGCTGACAGCCCGGCGCGATCCCGGTGATGGCGGCAATTTGGCCCTGGAGTTCTCGCACCCGGGTTCGGCTGGACAACCCCTGCAAAACATAGGTGCCATCCTTGGCCTTGCAGCGGAGCCGCCACATTGTGTCGGTCCGGGTGCCCACAGGCCAAACACCCGTGGGGCCAGCTTTGGTCCCGGCAGCAGGTTGACACACGCCGCCGGGGTAACCAGCCCCAGGCTGGACTCCAAAATGGCCACCCTTTGCCGGGCCAAACATCGCGAGAAGTTGCTGGCGGTTACCCTTCTCGCGATATTTTGGGGCCGGTTCCGCCTTGGCACTTTAAGAGTGAGCACTCTTAAAGTGACAATCAGGTCCCTAACCCTTAGGAGCCGAAGGATGAAGATTTATCCGTATTCCTAAAGTGCGCCTGGTCTTGCTACCGGTCGAGCTAATGAGGTGCCCTCTGCGTCGGCAGCATATATCTTCAAGGGACGAGGGCGGGGAAGGAGTTCCCAAGTTGAGTACATCGGAATGTAACCTTGCCCTTAGTGAGGTCAGAAATGATTACCCTGGGGCTTCCAAACTACACCGGGAGAAACAGAATCACAGTTCAAAGCGCAAACGAATGCCAAGAATGGTCAGTGAGTCAAAGGTATTGACAAAAACAGATACTCGTGACTAGACTCATGGCTGCAGCAAACATCGACTCATTGGGGTGAAGGGGGTCAGAGGACTGGCCTTTCCACCTCCACGAGACTAACTTGAAAACGTCCATTGGCCACATCAGAAAACGCAGTATGAGGTCAGCATCTGGGTCCAGGGAAATTGCTACACTCAGGTGGTGGCAGTACAAGGAGGAGAAATGAAGAGGATGTGTCATCTAGATTCCAGTTCAGGCCCTGCTATATACAAATACGAAGACGACGCCATCCCTGCCTTCAGTGTAACAAGCACTCACTATAATCAGGAGAGAGGCTGGGGTGTAGAAGATACATAACCACTGAATTTCACAGCACCGTGATAATGGTACATTATGTGACCTTTTTAAATCCTGTATTCCTAGAACCAAGGACTGTGCCTTGCAAAGAAGGGCTCAATAGTACTTGCTGAATGGATAAAGCCAGAGTTGTCTAGGCGCAGAGAAGGCAAATATAACACACTGGGAGTTGTTAAAAGCTTCAAAGAGGAGATACTTTTTGAGCTGTTTGAGAGGGTGAATTTATCCCCAGATGAAGGAGGAATAGACTTCTCTCAATTGATCTCTCTTCCAAGAAACCCATACTCATTGTTCTTTTTGCATCCTGGTTCTAGAGCAGTAAGTCCTAACCTGCATAGAGTGGGTTTACCAACAGATTTAAGCATCAAACGCGCCTGGGGGCAACTGTGAAAAGTTGACTTGAAATACGCAAACTCACCTCTTGTGTAAAAGCCTCTACCTTTGAATATGTTATATAGAAACTGCATCTTTTCACATCTTTCATGACCGTTTCCTGCTGGAGCAATTTTCCTCTTGGTTCTTCAAGACGACCAGAACAGATGGAATAGAGTGGGAGGTAGGAGCGAGAATAAAGAAGGCGGTTAGAAGTCCCCTGGAGTATGTGGATGGGTCCAGTAAAGCTCCTGGTTCAGCGAAGAGAGTAGTTGGTTTTCTCAAGTTACAATGGCTGACCTGTGGGAAGGACAGGCAAACACCCTAAGGTGTCATCAGCTCAAATGCTGTGGTCGCTTACGCTAGCAAAGCACCTTCTAAAGCTTACGTTCCAATTTATGAATCTAACGAGGTCCCGTTGGGATTCGGTGAGGAAAGCGTTACTTGCTTTTTTTTTTTCTTTTGGGTTTCCTCCCCCAAATCCCACCCACTCCAGAAGGCCATTTAGTTCACTCTCGCGAGAGTGTGAAAAATACGGCCTTTTAAAATTAACTCCTCCCCCAGCCCTATTAGTTGCCAAGCAACGATGCAACGAACCTCCACGGTGCTGGGCAACTTGGGAGCTTGCGATCCCTCGCCTTCCCAGTTCCAACCAGCATCAGGAGCCAGCGTCAGCGATTCCGACTTGGGCCCCGCCCCCGGAGCCTGCGTGCGCTCGATTGGTCAGCGATTCTCTCTAGGTGAGCACAAACGCGGTGGTGGCGAAGTCAGGCCCCGGCACGTGATCTGCCGGCGGCTCCGGCGCCCGCCTCGGTAGGTCGGCCCCAGTCTGCAGCGCACCAGGGAAGTGCCGGGGCCACTGCCAGGAGGGATCTTAGGAGAGATCGTGGGGTGAGCGACAGCGGTACAGCGCCTGAAGAGCCTGGGTGGGCGGGAGGAGGGGGGCTGCGCGCGCCTAGATGGTGAGCAGGACGACGTTGCCTCGCTGTTGCGGGGAAGTGCTGGCCACCGGGCATTGCCAAGAGTGCGGACGTTCAGGGACTGGGAGCCTCAACTGGTGTTTGGGTTGGATTTGTGTAGTCAGTGGAAGAACGGTGCAGGGTCCTTGAAGCAGTAGGAACTTGGGGTCCTCTCGAGTCCCTTGTCTAGGTTTTGGGAGTGAGCTGCGGGCTCTTCCACCCCAGTTCGAGTCAGGACGGACCCCTTATTCTGCAGGTGACCTTGGGGAGGTCATTTACCACCTCTCTGAGCCCTAGTGTTCCTTCTATAGTCTGAGTCCCAGGGGATAGATGGGGAGAGGATGCCGGGACAAGAGCTTGGTAATGAGACCAGAGGAGCAATGGACTGTCTCAGGGTGCAGTTACAGCTTTTCCTATGGGAACGTGTTTGAGATTTTTCCACCTCTAATTTTCTTCAGGACTGAAGGCTGCCACTGGACTGCAGTTACTTGATAGTGAATTTAATCTCTTTGCAACCCACCCCACCCCCATATGCTGCCACTACACTCCATAGATTCTTAAATTAGAATCGGAGGTCAGGAGAGTTGGCGAAGCCACTTAATTTGATTAACCTCTGGTTTTCAGTCTGTGAACTGGGGAAAAGTAATAATGGTAGCAAAATCTGCCTTATTACAGGATTATTGGAAGGATTGAAGGAGATAATTATGCGAATGTAAACCCCCAAGTCTGCACTATAAATGCAAGGTTGCAGAGCACCTCCCTTCATAGATGAGGAAACAGGGCTTATCCAAGGGCATGTAGCTGGTGACTGGGTGAGAGCTGGACTTGGCTCTTGGTCCACACGGCACTGATCCTCCTCACTGAGTGTATGAGTGCTTTCTCTTTCCAGCCCTGCCCTTCCTTACGTTCCTGTTGTCCCTTCCAGACATCTCCTGAAGAGCTGCCATGTCCGGGAATTTTGCCTCTTCCTCAGAACAGAACAACAGCTGTGAAACCAAAACCACAAATCTTCGAATGTCAGAGAAGAAATGCTGTGAGTTCTGGGTCAAAGCTCCCCTACCCTTATCTTGGGAATATGTTTGTAATCCTTGACTTTGCTGCTTGGTGGGAATGAGAAATAATAATTTGACATGGGAATGGAAAACACAGTCTACAAGAGGGGTTTTCTGTCTGAAACAAATGACTCAGTGAAATGCTGGTCCTTGGGACTAGGCTATGGGTATAGCCCAGCATTTTCTACTGCTTTCTTTCACTGAATCTCTCTCTCCTGGGGGTACCGGCACACTTGATTGATGTTGATGGTTAGAACAAGAGTGGCAGGGGGCAGGAATTACGTGGCATGATAGTGTTAACGGTTTCTCTTTATCTCTCGGACTAAGTTTTGTGAGGCACTGCTCACTGAAATTGTAGGTAGGAGCCAGTAGTAGCTCATTTCTATAGGCCTCAGAAGAATCGGCCCTGGCATTCGATTTCTGACTGTGACTTGGGCACCTTCCTTTTTCACAGATTCCACCGCCTTTGCACCTTGCAAACTATTTTCCTTGCAGGTTCATTCCTCCGGAGACAGGTTTCACAGGAGCATTTCCATGCCAATTCTTTAGACAGAGACACACAAACAGAGGTTTGCAGAGAGATCATTCTCTGTCCCCACGCATCTGCATGCTTGAGCATGATTACTGCCTGCAAGACTGCATCCCCCGCTCCACAAGGTCCTGGGCACCTGTTCCCCAGCTGTTTCAGGGAACGTCAAGGAATGCTAACCCTTGCTGCTGCTGCCCCCAGATTGGGACCCTGTCAATCAGTTCTCACTTCAGTGGTTATATATATATATACCCCAGGTGGAACAGCCAGGCAGCATGAGACCTGGAAACATCTCATGTTCAGAGCTTTCCCTGGTGTCTAGGCCTCGGTGTCATGTCCTTGTCAGTCTCATGATTAACAGTGATAATCCCTTTTCATCTTGTGTCAGTGAAGCTTGCTGGGGTTCGGGTTCCAGCAGAAGCAGACAGTTTGGGTGTGACCCTGGAGTTGGCACACCTCTGTGATTAGGGTCTCCTTCTCGGCCAGGGCAGGAAGCCAAGCCCCAAAGGGAGATACCCCATGGGAGATAACTAGTACAGCATGAGGTTTGAGTGTGACCTCTGGAGTCAGACTGCCTGAGTTTGAATCCCGGTTTTACTGCTTCCAGAGGTGAGCCCTTGAAAAGTTGCTTATCTCCTCCATGTACAACTTTATAAAATGGGAATGCTGATAGTCTCTCCCTCCAGAGTGATGTGAGAATTAGATGAGTAAATGTATAAAAGCACTTAGAAGAGCACTGGGCACATAGCTAAGAGCACTGGGCACATAGCCTGAAACATTACATTTCAAATCAGTTATATTCTAAATGCTGTGCCAGGGGCTCACTGTCTAAAAGAGCACTGTGAATAATTGTTTTTCAGTAAAGAATGTTTTCTCCTCTTGTTTGACAATATTGCAACCCAGATTATGGGGCTCGGGATGCACATCTTAAAAGAGAGGTGTACTTGATCCGAAAGATAGCAGAGAGCTGGTTGGGCTGGGGAAAGTTGGTAATCGTGGGTGTCTCTGACCCTGCGTAATGCCCGGTGCCAGGCCTGGCTCTGTATTATGGTCCAGTAGAGTCTATCTGCCTTCCAAATTCTTAGTTTTCTTGCCTTGATAGTCAGGGAAGCAGTAATCCTAGGTCTCTTTCCCATCTTCTAGACTCTGATTCTTGCTCTGAGCTCTGATTTCTCCTTTCCAAGCTCCACCCTCTTCAGCCCCACTGGAGGTATCTGGTTTGCCCTAAGGCCACCATCATTCATTTACCACACTCTCTTCTGCCCTCGGGGTTTGGACTGTTAGACTGTTGCAGCCCTAGTCAAAGGAGAAATAGATTCAGGAGAATATATGTTAGTTTATTTCCTTTTTCTGTTATTTGCCTGTATCTTGGAACAGACTCCCCTGGCTGCTTAGTGTTCACCCCCAGCAGTTGCTTTATTAAAAGCTCAACTGTTATGCCCTTGCTGCTAATTCCACCTGTGCTGGACTTCACCTCTGGGCGGTAACTGGGCTGGAGGGCTGAAGGATGCCTTTAGGGAGCCAAAACCTCCAAAGGAGCATTACTGGAACTTCAGCTGCTCCAGGGACAGGGGTGGACAGGGTGCTGGCTGAGGTCCCTTTATGGTGCCCAGATGACTGGTTTCAGGGCTCTGTGAAAGCAGGCACTGGGCAGGGAGTGGGTATACATGCTTTTCTTTCTTTGTTCCTTTTATTCTTTGACATTTTGAGTTAGTCTGGAAAAGACAAGTTCCCATGTGTACCTTTCCCAAATAGCAAAACCAACGCATGTTCATGAAAAGTTCAAACAATATAGAGAGTGAAAAGTAAAAAAACTCTCCCAATTGCTCCTTTCCCTGTTAAATTTGATTCTTCCTGACATCTTACTCTATTAGTGAAAATAGGTTCACACTGTATGTATTCTGTTCTACTGCCATTTAAAAAATGTATTAAATTTTTTCATGTCAGTAAATCCAGATTTATCTCTTCTGCATACTATTGCATAGTATGGCTATGACAGTCCCGCATGGACATTTCGGTTGTTTCCAATTTTCCACCATCACAAACAGTGCTTCAGGCAGTATCCTTGCATATACACCTGTGCAGGTTTGTGCTAGCACCTCTTCCTACAGAAATAATAGAAGAAAAGTTAGACATTTGAAATGTGGATCAACATTACTAATTTACTCTCCTGAAAAGTTTTATATTGTTAGCTTTCTTTGATATGTCAAAGTGCTTGAATCGAAACTGGGCATTGTTAACTACAGCTGCACTGGTTAACTAAAACATTAACTTTCTTAGTGTTTGTCTGCAGAACTTGGATATTTCATGCCTATCAGTCAAATAGTTGGAGATGGTCTGCAGTTTTATGACTCCTGGTGAATAGAAAGAAGATATTACCAATGAAACACATGTAATGGGCAGCATATTTAAAAAATATGAGGCCTATTTAGAACAAATAGTGGAGAGGCCTCAGTCATGAAAAGGGCAGGAACCGCTGACGGCCTTTCAGGATTAGATTAGAGAGGGTAGTGCTTACCACATAGCTCCCTCTGTCAGGTGCTGACAGGAGCTGGTCACTGGGACTGACTGGGCAGGCATGGAACCAGGAGCCTGACCTTGACTTTCTGCTATTGGTCTGGAGGCCATGCTCCTCAGTTCTCTGGGCTTGAGGTTTTCTGTCTCTAGGACAGAAGTTATCAAGCCCTCATTTGCTCTAAGTGCGTTCATGAAGGAAAAGTAAGTCTAAGATTGAGAAAGTGAGTTAAACCTTGTGTAAGGAAGGGAAAAGAGAATTTCAGGATTGAAATGGCTTTCCAGTATATGTGAAGGGTATGTTACGTTGTCTCTGAAATTAATCAGCATGAAATAATCTGTTCAAATTAAGGGGGTGGTAGTTTTATTTATTTATTTATTTTTTTATTTTTTGGTATTTTATTTTATTTTATTTTTTTAATATCATTTATTTTATTATCATTAATCTGCAATTACATGTGCAATATTATGGTTATTGAACTACCCCTTCATCAGGTCCCCCCCACCAACCCCATTACAGTCACTGTCCATCAGCGTAGTGAGATGCTATAGAATCACTACTTGTCTTTTCTGAGTTGTACTGCCCTCCCCATGCCCCCCCAACATTACATCTGCTAATCGTAATGCCCCTTTTTCCCTCTTATCCCTCCCTTCCCACCCATTTTCCCCAGTCCCTTTCCCTTTGGTAACTATTAGTCCGTTCTTGGGTTCTGTGAGTCTGCTGCTGTTTTGTTCCTTCAGTATTTTTTCTTTGTTCTTATACTCCACATATGAGTGAAATCATTTGATACTTGTCTTTTTCGGCTTGGCTTATTTCACTGAGCATAATACCCTCTAGCTCCATCCATGTTGTTGCAAATGGTAGGATTTGTTTTCTTCTTATGGCTGAATAATATTCCATTGTGTATATGTACCACATCTTCTTTATCCATTCATCTACTGATGGACACTTAGGTTGCTTCCATTTCTTGGCTATTGTAAATAGTGCTACAATAAACATAGGGGTGCATCTGTCTTTGGTAGTTTTATTTTTTAACAGGTAGGACAGAATGTTCCTAGTTTTGCCAGTGTGGCAGTTTGATGTACTCCGGAAAGTGAGAAACCGGGGCTGCAGCAGGTGTGTGTGTGTGTTCTGGGCAGAGGCAGGAGGTGTGCTGGAGGCCACCATACGGAGGCTTCAGTGACCAGTGCCCTCTTTTCTTCTTAACACCCTCTGTTCAGTTGGGTAAACATGGAGCAGCTGGTTCCCTGGTTGACATCAGAGCAGCTCCCAAGTATCAGTTCATTTTCATGTTTAGGGAGGATAGCAGGACCTTCAGCGGAAGTGACTAATGGCCTGGATGATGTGGACAAAGCAGGTCTAGAATTACGAGTAATGAGCCAAATTGTGGGGGTTGACACCTTGTGGTGCTGAGCTAGAAAAAATGCAGTCTCAGGAAGATTTTACTACTGAAACCTGAGGCAGCTGAGCCCAGGTAGAGTCGGTCTGTCAGGGGTCAGAGGTCAGAGATTAACATCAGCTGAGGCTGCAGGGTGGCCTTTGCTTGCCTTTGTGCTCCCTGTTTGGACAGAGATGAAAATCTTATGTTGCTCTTTACCTACCTTGGAGGAGCTCCTGCCAAGGCCCAGGAGTTTTCTGTGTGCATGGTGGGTAATGGACTAAAAGGCAAGCCCTCTGACCCCAGTTCTGGGCACCTACCCCTCCCTCACCACTTGGGCCAGTCTTTGCCTTCCGAGTACTTCTTGCCAAACCCCCTTAGGAAACTTCCTTCCAAGGTCAGTTCTCTACCCAGGCCCTCCTGGCTACTTCTCCCCTGAGATCCTTTTAACATTCTTTTTTCAAAAGATGAAAGGTGACCTTCCCATCCAAGTACCCCAGTCTTACTGAATTGTTTCTTTAGCCTGACAGAGTCACTTTGTCCCAGAGCAGAGAAGCAGCAATAACTTGCTGGCACCCTCTGGAAAGCTGTGCTGGGAAGCAGAAGGCAAAGCCTTTCTTTCCCATCACCTTCCTGCTCAGGGCCTTCCCTCATGGGAGCCCGCAGAGCCTGAGCCCTCCCAGGGGACCTCCGTTTGGGTGCTGGCCCCAGGAGAGCTGCTGGCAGCCATGCAGGTCCCTCTCTCCCCACTCCTCTGAGGTCTGTGGGCAGGGAGGAGTCCGCCTCTGTGAACAAGGTGATGAGGAATCACAGGTTCCTGTAAGGTCTGGGTTGTAGAGCAATTCTTCCCGTCACTCATCGTGTATCCTTAGGCCAGTCACCTGTGCAGTGAGGCCTGTCTCTGTAACTGAGCATTCCTGAAATAAGTTCCCTAAGGAAGGGTGGACCTGTGACTCTTCTTGCTTCTAAATCGTTTGGTTTCATATGTGCCGTGAGACAGGCTGGCTGAGATGCCACTGTGGGCTGGCCTTACCACGAAGCTTCCTGAGTCTAGTGAGAAACCTGCATCAGGTAGGCTTTGCCAAAGTCTCAATCTCACCATGGTTTAGAAGTTCTGCCTAAGCTGGGTCCTGAGTGCAAAGGCCAGAACAGCTTGAGGCCAGACTCCTTTTAAGTGGGTAAGCTGATCTGGCCCCCTGGCTCTGAAGGAATGGAGGGATTTCTCAGAATAGAAACTTTTGGACCTCTTTGAGAAGTCAGCTCAGTTCTGCATTGGTAGAATCTCCAAGCATTAGACCTCCCTTCACAACGATATCATTCTCCTGTTAACTAAACATTCTCATACAGGGAAGGTACCATGGTTACTGTCTTTCTCATCTTTGCCATTTTGTCCCTTCTTTCCAACTGGATACTTTGAAAGCCCCGGCTGTGTAAGGAAGATATATCTTGGTTTGGGTGCTTTCTGAAGTCTACATGACCCTTCAGCTCTCTTTTAGGAGGGTTGGCCTGAGAGCTTCTCAGTTTGCCTTCCCTTTTTCCCCGGACTGTCACCTCACTGAAGTTTGTGAGGGTTAAATGAGATTATGACTGTGGAGTTCCTAGCCCAGTGCATGAACCTTTAGTTCTTTAGTCATTTTGTTTGTTCTTTTGCATTCTCCTCTAGCATGGGCATCCTACATGACCAACTCCCCAACTCTCATCGTTATGATTGGCTTGCCAGCCCGGGGCAAGACCTATGTGTCCAAGAAACTCACACGCTACCTCAACTGGATTGGGGTGCCCACCAAAGGTAGGTGCGGGTTATTCATTCCTTGGGAAGAGATGGGCCTCACAGGCCTCTGGGAGACGTAATCTCCTTGATATCAAAGTTAAAGGGTGCTCCTGGCAGAAATAATGGTTGCTTCCTGATTTGTTCACAGCCATGTTTCCTCCTGGCCTAGTTCTGAGGGAATGCCTTTGATAGTTTAGGGCTTTACATTTTCTAAGTCCTTATATATATATATGGTCTTGTCTAATTCTAGCAGTACCCCGTGAAAGAGTCAGAGTGGCTAAGGAAACTAAAGCTCAGCTTAAAACGTGTCCGAGGTCTAGTAATTCTGAACTGGAACCTAACTTGACGTTTAATCAGTCAGGTCTTGTTGGTAACATACCATAGTGCTTTTTTTTTAATCCCCTTGGGCACTTTGACATTAGACCGAGAAATCCTCTTTAGTGGGGTTATTGTATGGTTTCACTGCTGAAGGGTGTTGGTGTCTTCTGCAGTGTTTAATCTCGGGGTGTATCGGCGTGAAGCCGTCAAGTCCTATAAATCCTATGAATTCTTCCGGCACGACAATGAGGAGGCCATGAAGATCCGCAAGTGAGTCTTAGGCCTGACCTCTTGGCCAGACCTTTCTCAACCATCAGGAACCTGGGTGAGATAGGGCTTGGTTTTCCTCTCAGTAAATATCCTCTGGGGGGTTTAAGTGGAAGTTACTGGCTAGACAGGTCACCTCGGGCTTGGGTAGGTAGAAGAACAGGGCTTGGGAGATGCATGTATGTCTGTAGGCCAGGCCTACAGAGAGAAGATACCTGAATGGGGTGGGGGGATGTGAAAGATAGAGGATGATGTAAAAACCTCAGTGGGGAAGTTGAAAAGTCTAGTTGGGGAAAAATTTTGACCATTGGGAAAACTGAGCAGGAAGGGACGCAACTCCCGAGCAGCCCATCTGTTCATCGCTGGCTCTGCCGAGCTGGCCTCACTCTAGTCCTCTGCTCTCCTGGCAGACAGTGTGCTCTGGTGGCGCTGGACGACGTTAAGACCTATCTCACTGAGGAGAGCGGGCAGATTGCGGTGAGCCTTGGCTGCCTCTTCCTGCCTGGGGCTCTGCCTTTGCAGCTGCCTGGCCCGACAGCCCCTCCTTGGAGCCGCCTTGCTGGGATCCACCCTCCCCACTCAACCCCCATGGGCTCTCTTCCCAGGTGTTTGACGCCACAAATACCACTAGGGAGAGGAGGGACATGATTTTGAACTTTGCCGAGGAGAATTCCTTCAAGGTAGGCTCCGACTCCGTGCTGGAGGAAAAGGGATGAGTGGAGCTGGGCAGTTAGGAGGGACATGCAAATCTGTTTGACTCTGGTGGGTGAGGACAGGATTGGATATCTGATTCTCTCCTCTTGGGGCATACTCCCAATCCTTGAGTGTTTTCTTTCAGGTCCTTTCTTAGACCCTTAGCCTGTATGTCTGAGGCCCTGGGGATGTGGTAAGAGCTATTTTTAAATGAAGGGGCCATGAAGGCCACTTTCATGGAAGAAAATCCTGGGGGATATGATGGTTGGGGTGGGCAGGCATGAGCATGTGCTCTTAATCAGCAGCCTGGTATTTTTTCATTCATTAGCACTTCCTTCTCTCCCTGGCCAGGTATTCTTTGTGGAATCTGTCTGTGATGATCCTGATGTCATTGCTGCCAACATCCTGGTAGGTGACACCCCTGCTTACCCCTCCTCTTTGTGCCTTGTGTGTGTGTATTAAGGCAGACAGTCAGGTGGGTAAAGAAAGAAAGAAAAGTATGTTTAGCAGTACAGGGTGATCTTTTTGATCTGCCAGAGCATCATTTTGCACCCAATACTCTTCCCTGGGGAGCAGAAACAGAGGCTTTGAGGAATAAAATAAGAATTAGCTGTTGAGTGGAGGCCAGAACTTAGACTGTGGTACTCCTGGTCCTGAGTTTGGGTATTAGCTGGGTGCTGAGACCTAGGTATGTTTTTCACATAGATCAGACTCTTCATTATCTGTCAGGGCCACCTTATAGGAAGGTCATCTGCCCACTAAAGGTGTAATGTTCAGGTCGGTACTGTATGCCCTGAGCGTGTCATGCCCTGTGGCTGCAGCATAAGCTGGGGCCCATTTGGTGGGTTGTGCTGTGCTGTGCAGAGCAGACACCCATGCTTGGTCTCATGTGGTGCTCTCGCAGCACCATGGGAACTTGGGAAGGTCTAAGAAAAGGTATCTGGTCCAAGTCAGGTATGCGTCAGATCAGTACCCTGTTCTGAGTAGTCATAGGGCAAAATTCAAGCCCATTTTGTTTTCCTAGGAAAGTACCTAAAGAGACTGGGGCCCAGGAGCAGCGTTAGCTGCATGAGTGCCTCTGTCTCTCAGCCAAGGGCAAGCACATGACTCCCCAGCTGTCTTTGCTTTCTTGGTTGCCAGAGGCACAGGGCAGGGAGCAGGTGCACAGGGAATGGGGATGCCAGGGCTCTAGTAAAAGACCGGTCTGTGGGCTTCCTTCTCTTCCTCTAGCTTTAAGCTGTTCGCAAGAGGGCTGTCAAGGGCAGACCTCTGACCAGGCCCTGCTCTTCCTGTGATTCCAGGAGGTAAAGGTCTCGAGCCCTGACTACCCTGAAAGGAACAGGGAGAACGTGATGGAGGACTTCCTAAAGAGAATCGAGTGCTACAAGGTCACTTATCGACCCCTTGACCCAGACAACTATGACAAGTAAGGTTAAAGACCCTGGTTTGAAGGGCTTGAGGCAGGGGTCTCATTTGAGGAAAGAGCCTTCATCCCTCTGTCCCCACACTTCCTGCTAACAATCTAGACCCATAATGTTTATGCCATTCCAGAGAAACAAGGTATGGGTTTGAGGTTTCTATGCAGGTTGCGTCTTGTACTTGAACACGGAAGTGTTTTCTGTCATCAGTTCTTCCTCTCTGTCCTCTAGGGCAAGATTTCTCAACCTCAGCGTTACTGACATTTTGAACTGGGTGATTCTTTGCTGTGAGGGGCTGTCCTGTGCGATGCAGGATTTGGCAGCGTATCTGGTTTCTAGATACTAGTAACATTTCCAACCTGTGACAACCGAAGATGTTTGCAGACATTGCCAAACGTCCTTGCGGAGCAAAATCACCCCCAGGGACTGAGCCGCTGCTGAGATCAGTTGTTCTGATCTTGGGTTGTTTTAGGACACCCTCAGAGATGTATCATCGTCTTTGGTCACTTTTAAAGTTTATTGTGTGTGTGTATATATATATATATGTGTATACACACACATATATGTCATTAATACATAGGTAGCATATACGTTACATATATGTTATTTATACATATGTATTACAGCATCTGTAATAGAGAAATATGTACTTTTGTAAAACGTACAGGAATATATACATGTAATGTATGTTACATATATAGATAAAAATAAAAATAATAATGAACATATAAAATATTTACAAATGTATTTTGAAAAAATATATAAATAAAACATGGAACATGCCTGGCTCAGAGAAATGTCTGATCAGTGTTAGCCATTATTATATGGCAGTATCTATCAGCAGTATGGTATATAGTATGGGTTAATTTGTTGTCTGTGAGATGTAAGAGCCATAGTGGAATGTCAAGTACCTGTTAAGAAAGATGTGTGCACATGGAAACCTGTAAGAATGTAGCCATTGCAAAAGCATGCAGTCAGAGCATTTAACAGCTCTGTTTGAATAAGAATACAGCCCTGTGCCAAGCAAATGCAGAGACACATATCGTCCACTGTTAAACTACTTCAGTGGTCTGCTTAGTGTTTTGAATCTTTAAGCTCCTTCAAGTGGGTTGTGCAGAATGCTAGAATTTGGAGATGTTCCTTAATACAGAAGTTGAAAAACACTGCCCTAGACATGGCATGGCAGTACATTTTTAGTCAGCCAATGTCCTACCTAGAAAAACATTCTGGAAGAGTATGAGTATGTTTATAGATGTTCTCTCTGGTGGTAGGGTTATGGGTGATTTTTATTTGCATCATTCTGCCTTAAAAAAATATATTTTGGAATAAGCATTTATTATTTTTACAATGAAAAAAATTCCATCGTGGCCACAAAGCAGGGTCTGTGGAAGCACCTTTGAGAGAGGCTTGATCAGTTGGGTGCAGGGAGTGCACAGAAATTCCTGTGGTTCTGCTGCCTCGTCTCCTCCCCCCACTGCAAGTGATGGGTCTTGGGAGTTGTTGCTTCTCACCAAATTCCAGGGCTAGCAAAATCTTCAGGTCATCTAGTTTAGCCTCGAGGAGAAGCCTGAATTCTGTTTATCTTATTTATCTAAACTGAATGGCATAGTATAGGCACTGAAGAAGGGGTACTGACTGGGGCCATTTTCCTTTTCGGTTCTGGGGGGCATTCCACCTTTTGCCATTTGGTTCCTGAAAAGTGGGTGGGCTACAGGTGGAGAGAAGGCAAAGCTGCTGGAGCTGCAGGTAACAAAGGAAATCCTTTCTTTTATTGTTACCCTCAGATTTTCATAGCCAGGATACTTTTTTTCTTTCCCTGTCTCAGGGACCTTTCTTTCATCAAGGTGATAAATGTGGGCCAGCGATTTTTAGTGAACAGAGTCCAGGACTACATCCAGAGCAAGATCGTCTACTACCTCATGAATATCCATGTCCAGCCTCGTACCATTTACCTTTGCCGGCATGGAGAGAGTGAGTTCAATCTCCTGGGGAAGATTGGAGGTGACTCTGGTCTCTCTCTGCGGGGAAAGCAGGTGAGTGGAGTAGTTAGCCAGCAGGCTGGGCCTCCTAGGCTTAGAGTCAGAAGGGCATGGTGGAGGTCATCTCTTTGATCCCTTCACTCCTTCCTAAATCCCCCTGGGGCTTAGCCTGTGTTTTCAGATAGTCAAGCAGGCACTAAGGACGTTTTCTTGTTTGCTGTGTTGTAGTATGGATAATTTGGAACCATTTCTGCTGTTCATTCAGCTATCAGATATTTATTGGGTATGACTTGTGTGCTCAGCACAATACAGGGTGCTCCCATTAAAGTTCATTTCCTCTTGGGTTTACCTTAACGATGTAACATCTTTGAGATTTTGACTGAAGTCATACACATTGTCCTTTATTGGCCAGGTTAGCAGTCATGTGTGTTGTGTTTTCTCTCCTTTTTTTTTTCTTCCAAACTCCAGTTTTCCCAGGCTCTAAGGAAGTTTCTAGAGGAACAGGAGATAGCAGACCTCAAAGTGTGGACAAGCCAGTTGAGGAGGACTATCCAGACAGCTGAATCCCTGGGGGTGACCTATGAGCAGTGGAAGATTCTGAATGAGATTGACGCTGTGAGTAGGGAACTCTGATGGCTAAGAAGCCAGTAAAAGTCTCCTATTCGGACAAGAACTCTGGAAAGTCATGATGTGGGCAGTTTTATCTAGAAACTAGAACCACCAAGTAGAAACTTCGAGGAAGCTGAGTCTGTGTCTGATTTGGGGAGGAAGTGGGAACGGTTGCATCTCTAAACAGGACTCGCTGCCTGCTTGAGCACCTGGGCCGATGCTGGGACTCAGACCCTTTTTCACCTAGCCCCTTGGGCACTGAGACAGTGGGGCTCCATTTTGTTCCTTTATATGTTTTTCTCCTGGGAAAAAGAAATAGCTAACCGCTTGATTTCTGCTTAGATAGGTTGGTCAGCTCTTCTGGGAAAGTTCTTCCAAATTTCTTCTTGGCTCTCTTTGTCCTCAAGCACAAAAGTAGGCATTTCTCTGTCTTCCCTTCCTCTGTACCCTTTTAAGCCTCCTGCAGGAGTTCTCTAATCCCTTCGGTCCCTCCCCTTCCCTGCTTCCTTTTACCCTGCTGACTTTTCTTGCCCTTGAGGTCCCCCACAGTAGTGGGAGAAAGTGGCAGCTTCTGCTAGAGAAGCTGCGTCCTCTGCACAGCTGCCCCAAACACCCTGGCCAGGCAGCTATGGGGCCTGCCCCGCATCGGCGCTTAGTAAGATGCTGGGAGTCTTCAGTGTGGGCTTCCTTGTTTGGGTGCGGCTGCCTGCGTCTGTCGGCACCTTAAGCTGGTGTGGCTCCACGCAGGGCGTGTGTGAGGAGATGACCTATGCAGAGATCGAGAAGCAGTACCCAGAGGAGTTTGCGCTTCGAGACCAAGAGAAGTACCTGTATCGATATCCCGGTGGGGAGGTGAGATTCCCTCATGTGGGGGGGCTGCCCAGCCCTCTGCTGGGGACTGGGCTTTTGTTTGAGGGAAGGATTGAATGTGGTTTGGGCTGTCTGCACAGGCTAGTCAAAACATCGTTTAGTTTAGCCTCCCACCTTCAGGTCATACACAGTTTGATTCAGCTTAGGCAGTTGAATGCCTCATTAATTTTTAAGATCTCCAGGGGAAACGGGGAGAGGGTATCTTCTGTGTTGATTATATTGTAGAACCAACATGATCTTTTCTACTTTTTTTTATTCCACTCCCTCAGTCCCCCCCTCACCCAAGCGAGTATAGGCACCAAGTAGATATATGGGTTATGAATGATTTCTCTGTCACCTTTGGTGTTTTAGGCGGGTTCCTGGCTTAAGTGGCTTTATGCTGTAGGGAAGCATGAGGCAAACGTAAATAAAACAGAATGGCAGAGGTCCAGGAAACCCCCAGGAGCCCTTGTCGCCTTACACTCTGTCTACTAATTTGCAGGAAGGAAAAAAAACTGACTGAATTTGGGTTTCTTTTCTCGACCTGTAGTTTTCTCTCTTTGAATGTTGCTCTTGAAAGGCCTGGGGGCAGTTAGCAGGCGGCATAAAGTCGCCAAACCTCTAGGAGGGAAGCCAGCCAGGGAAAAAGTGGCCCAGCTACTGGGCCCGGCATGCCCAGCCGCTGACGTGGCTGCCAGCTTGTGCCTGGCCTCCTACCAGCCTGCCCCACTTCCCCCACAGTCGTACCAGGACCTGGTGCAGCGGCTGGAGCCTGTCATCATGGAGCTGGAGCGTCAGGGCAACGTCCTTGTCATCTCCCACCAGGCTGTCATGCGCTGCCTGCTGGCCTACTTCTTGGATAAGGGCGCAGGTGCCATCTGAGGGAAGGGCCGGGAGACACATCCATGGGGGAGAGCTGGATTTGGGGTGGCTCCAGGATCCCCGGCAACCGGACCTCCCCGTCCTCCACTCAAGTTGGAGTACATTCTTCAGGCCATGGTGTGGGGCTCCCAGCAGCCACTGGGACGGCTGCTTGCTGAGTTTTTTCTGCTGGTACAAAAGCCCCCAGGGGAGAGTGGCTGCTGCTGGAGCTCCTTGACCCTGCTTGGCTGAAGGGCCAGCGTTGAGCGGACTCTCCCGTCAGCATCAGAAAAGTGGTTGAACATTCCCGGCTTGTTACTTTGGCTACGAGGAGGGTGGTATCCTAGAAGCATCTTCATCCTTTGGATTCAGGGTAGGCCAGTTTCTGGGTAGAGCCACAAGAAAGTGTTGCTGCCTTCTTGATATTTCCCTTCCCTTCCTGACCTACCTGAGCTGCTGGGAAGCCTGCAGACTGGCCTTTGGTGTACCCAGGTGGGCCACAATCTTCCCTTCAGTGGGTCCTGGCTTTAGCATTTCTGTTTTGCCCTGGTGGAAGGACCTAAAATGGACTTGTTTCCTTCATGAGCCACTCAGTAGCTTGGGTGGCTGTCCTGTAACTGTCTGGGACCTAGGGGAGGAGCTGCACAGGTCAGGGTAGAGAAAACGCATGCGCTTCTTAGATTGTGCATTCCAATAACTTGACCTTACTGCATGATGCTAGAGACTTCTCTCACCTGGTCTTTCTGCTTTCAGATGAGCTGCCATACTTGAGGTGCCCTCTCCATACCATCTTCAAGCTCACTCCGGTGGCCTACGGTAACTATGAGCTTAGGAGCTGGGCAGGAGGTGGGATTGAGGAAGGGCGGGATTTAAAAATTTTTTCTGAAGTTTGTCTAGAAGTTCAACTGCCTCACCCCTGTATACCAGGGACATTCCTCAGTGCTTCCCATTTTCAAACGTATGTATGTATATATGTATGTATGTATGCACTGGGGATACATACATTCTTTGATGGTGTGCTTTCCCATAATGAAACTAAGGCATTTTCCCTTGACTTTTGTTTTGCTTTCAGGAAAAGGCAAAAAAAAATCTTCTCTTTTCTGTTTTCTCAGGGTGCAAAGTGGAAACAATTAAACTCAATGTGGAGGCTGTGAACACCCACCGTGACAAGCCAACTGTAAGTGTTTTTCCAGAGGTGGAATGCAGGTTCCTTGCCTCCTTGAGTCTTGAACCTTGGGCATCAAGAGTCTGGGGTTTCTTTTCTGTACAAAGGGGAAGCAGATCCAGAACTCTGTGTCCTCTGGAGTCTGCTTACTTCCAAAAGGAAGAGATGTTGGAATTACTATTTTTTTAAATTAGTACCTCTCTCGTGAATCTTAACCTTGAAAGTTGGCTCCTGGAAATCCAATTAAATATGGATGTGTTTGGCTGAAGTAAAATGCAGATTTTTCAACCCGGGAAGTGCTCCCTTTAGAAAGCAGGATCCAGAGTTGCCTATGAGGCGGGGTCAGGAGGCATAGGTTCGTTCCTAGGTCTGTCCTGACAAACTGTGCACCCTTAAGTAAGGCCCTTCCTTCTTCGGCCCCCTTGCCTGCGCTGGAGTGTGATGCTCAAGGAGGCTCTCCCTCTGCAGTCCTGGGGCTGGGGGGCCAGGCCATGGCTCATGTCTTACGGGAGATTATCTGCAGAGGAGCAGGAGTGGAGGAGGCTGTGTGGTTACGAGCATTATTTAACCTTTATGAGTACACCTTTGGCTTGCCTTTCATTTGTGTGGTGTCCCTCCATTTCCAATCAGAACAACTTCCCCAAGAACCAAACCCCTGTAAGGATGAGAAGGAACAGCTTTACGCCTCTGTCCAGTTCGAATACAATAAGGCGTCCAAGAAATTACAGTGTTGGGAGCCGGCCCCTCAAGCCCCTCAGCCCTCATGCCCTGGACATGCAAGAAGGGGCCAACCAGCCGAAGACCCAAGTCAGCATTCCGGTGGTGTAACCGTGTGTTTCCCTGCAGCCCTGGCCTCCTGCCCTTGTCACTAATCACCAAGGGATCGTTTAACTTCCAGCCCCCACTGCCAACACCCCACCGCGAATCTTAACACAGAGTGTGAGGTCGTGTTTCCCGACCAACCTTAGCTGTTCTACAGCGTGAAACATCTTCCTGCCGAGGGGCAAGTTGGCGAGTTGAGTATTTTAGGACAGGTCCTCGGTTGGGGTGGCCTGGAGGAAGTGGTAGAGGGACACACTCCCTTGGCACGCTGGCGTAGCCGGGGCTGAGGCTCAGCAAGCTGCACACACTCTGTTCTTGTTTGTCCCTGGTTCTAAGCTCAGCGATGTCCTTGAGTGGTACAGTGGGGGGCCGGGTCGAGGGGGACGCAGAAGCCCGCCTCCCTTCACCTTTGTCTGTGCGGGGTGTGCTTCACTCACAGTCCTTCCTCAGCTGCGCTCTCCCTCCTCGCCCCCGTTTCGGATGTCCAGCATATTGCATGTCATTGTCATTGTGGTGTCTGCCCACGAGGGGTGGTGGGTGGTGAGGGAGAAGTCTTCTCTGCAGTGGGCCTAGATGGATGTGGGCCGAGGGCCTTTCTTTCCCCTCCTTCCTTCCTTTCAAGCCAGGTTCTGCAGGGGTCAGCCCGGGCCACAGAACATCCATAGGTGCTCTAGAGCCTGCCGGTGGACGTGGGTGAGAATTCTTGCCTCCCTTCCTGAGAAATAGGCCTATGTCTTCGGTGCCTCAGAGTATGTGGGAAATATGTTGGTCTGTATTTTTCACTTCAAGAGCCAGGCACCCTGGTGGCTGTGGGGCGAGGCACAGGAGGGTAGAGTGGCCTCGAGCTGTTGCAGGGCTCTTGCAGGGCAGTCCTGCCTCTCCTCCAGGGGCTCCCAGCCTCTTGGCCGACCGCGGCGCCTTTTCTGCCAAGGCTGTTAGAAGGACAGAGGTAGATCCAGGAGTCACCATATTGATGTTTGAACCGCTCAGGGCAGAAGGCAGAGAAGAGTTCACTCAAACTGCTTGTTATTTTCCAGTAAGTTTTTAACACACTCTCTTAAGTTAAAAATTTCTTTTCACATGAGCAGTTGTTTTTCCAAGTGTGGAAAAGCCTACTGATGAATTTAACCTCCCTCATAGTAGTCTTTTATCTCATCTTGATGCCTTTGGTACCCTATGGGGGTCTAACTCTTGACTGTATTTACCTATTCACTTTTGTCATTTTATTTTCTTTGTAGGGTTAAACGAAATGGGTAGAACAGGGGTCCTTAGCCCCTTGGCCCTGATGGCGTTCTCCTTCCCTCCAATTTTTTATGCAAAACGTCTGAATATATGTGCATTTTTCTGAGAGGCAAGGCCTTCTAGTGAGACCTAAGAGATAGATGACTCCCCACCTTAAAGTTATCAGTTTGTAGAGCAAGCTGGCTATTTGCCAGGGGGGGGGTTGTTTCGTAATAGAAACTGGTTTTCATCCATGATTATTCATTAGCATCCTCTTTAGAAGTTTTGAAATACATGCACATGCCTCCTTTTAACCCTTTACTTTGCAGGGTGATGTGGAGCAAATCACTATGTAAATAACTGTCCTTGGGCACTAGATAGGAATTTTAAGCACCCTGGAGAGAGGTACTGAGAGATAAAGCCTGTAGGATGATAAAGGCTATCAGCAAAGGCAGCTGCCTTGTGACCTTGGGTGCTCTTTTCTTACATCCGAGTGGGCTCTCACAGCCAGTTTCCAAAGCTTGCTTGCCTAGATTCTCTTGAAATTGCATCCAAGGTGTAAGGAAGCTGCTATTCCTGTTTAGCCGTTACACAATGTGTACTCAGTGCCTTTAGTTGTGGGGCTGCAGGGCTGGGTGCGGTAGTGGTTGTGGTAGGGTCCATAGAAGTGGAAGAGAAAAGTCCTTGCCCTGAAGAAAGTTATTTTGGAGACAGGGCATATAATGTATAGTAAGTGAACATTTGCAAAAGAGCAACACATTGATTCTGTAAGTGTGGACATTGAAGTAGAGTACAGATGACTTCTCATAACTTTTCTCTTATGCTGTGGCACTGAGACTCAGTGTTGGGAGTTTGGGAATGGCCCCTGCTTTGAGAATGAGATGTAGTCTAGGACGTATGTGTGGCCCTTTTATAAAGTTGTCTCATCTAGTTTTATTTGGCTGGTGGTTTTGGTCTGTAGTCCAAATGAGCAGCAGAGTTTTTCCACTTAGGCAGTAAGAGTAGTTCAGAATTAATGAATGAGAAGAAGGAGATTCTGACCCAAAGACTTTGGATTTGGTCTGTACATACGCTTGGGAAGAGGAGAATTCGCTGACAAGCTGGCATTATGTCACTCTGCTGTAAACCCCGGCAGTAGGTCATTCTGATGGTCATTCTGGCCCTCAGCCTGCTGAGTGTTTCTCCGCTGTTTCCCTGTACTAGTCTGTGGTCCTCAGAAGAGGAGCCTGGGTGCTCTTCTTATTCTCAGACAGGACGTGGGAAATTAGAGCTTGACAACAGCAAGCAGTTTCCGGATCCTGCAGTTTTTAGAGCAAGATTCTTCCAAGAGAAGGCCTAGCAGGAGGAAGCTGGGAGAATATCAAATGCGATAGAACTCTTACTCCACATTTTGGTGAAGTCCTACTTCCTGTTTTTTCTTTCCTGTCCTCTTCAAGCTTTCTTCTTACTTGAATGTGTATTGGTAGTATATATGCATTATTTTGATTATGTCCATATCACAAATCCTACAAAGAAAGGTTGCATTCCAGAGTACCTTTCTTTGAAGCTTCTAGTTTTGTTAAGGGAGAAAAGAGGTGAAGTCGTTAATATTTAATCTATTGGTATAAAATGGGAACAGGAAAACCACCATATAGTCTTATTTTCTTTTTCTTGCTTCAAAGCTGAATGAGGAATCTGTGTGTGACAGACTTGAAAGAGGGATCCAAAGCAGATTTAGGCTCTCTACTTATCTCCTAGTTCTCAAATTGGAATTTAGCTCTTCCTTATTATCTGTATTGTCTTTGGTTTTATTTTGATGAGTTTGCTTTACATTCAGTTGGAAAGTAGAGTAAGAAAATGTAGTAGAAACATGCATTGCACTAGAGGTCTGCTCTATATCATTGTTTCTGGGTTTTGTTTTTCCCCAAGAAGTAGAGTTAGGAATACAACATATTTGTATTCCTAGATGGAACAGTTGAGTGTTTCCTGTGAGGTTCTGGGTGTTCCTCTTTGCATCCTCACATTTGATCATCAGAAGCACTGACATTTTAAAGAAATGGTGATGTATCTGTTTGGAAATAAATCCATCTTATGGTTCTTCTGTGAGCTGGAGGTCTGCATTCCTGAGAAACTTATTAGAGCTAAGGTAGCTAAGGGACAGGGGAAAGGAGTCTAATGATTGAGAAGACTATAGGTTATAAAGTTTATGCACATTCCATTGTCTTTGCTAAACTCAGAAGCCATGTTCTGTTTGTTTTCAAGAAATTTGGTAAATACACCCAAGCTTTCGAGGATGCATATTGCCTTGTGTTTTAAAATGTTACTTTAAAAAATATATAACAATTGAGTCAGGTTGCAACATTTGGCAGGATTGATCTCTGACTTCCCTTAGAGGTGACATAGACATGAGAAGGATGTCCAGGAATTTATTTTGGACACATAGTGTTCAGAAGACTGTATTTAGTAGTACCTTTATGCTGACTGACTGACAGGCTCTGGCAGGGTCCCTATGCTGACTGACTGACAGGCTCTAGTAGGGTCTGTATGCTGACAGTCTGTTTTCTAGTTGTATCAGGTAGTGCTGTATATGCATTATTGTAATTCTCTGTCTTTTGCACATGTCTCTGCATTTCGTACAAAGAAAGGAAATAAACACTCTACATGGTTTCCTTAGGGGGAAATTCTGTCCACCATGGTTTTCAACAGACATTCCTTTTAGTGTAGCAGCCAAATTCTCATCATTTTACAGAAAATGAAGGTTGTATACCACCTGTATGATATTTTGTAAACTTCACTAAAGAAATGCCTGCTCAAAGTCTGAAATTGTTATCTATAGTTGAAGCCATCACCTCCATTCCCCAGTGCTAGGCAGGACTTCACTTCACCATCCGATTCTGAACCTTCTGTGTCCTCAGCTTCCCTGTTAGGGAGTATTGCATTCCTTCCACTGGATAATGCTGCTGTCCTTAGTGTGCTGTGAACTTGGCTGTTACTCATAATCTAACAAATTAAAATGCAAAGGAAATTTTGCATTCAAAAATTCATTTTAATAGTTGGTAAAAGAATTCTTTATAGTAAACCTTTCACTGAGGATCTACGACCAGTATTTACTTACTCACTGTTTTTGTACCTGAATTGCTTGTGGATGTGTTTTGATTGTGTTGAAGTAATGAGGTCAACTCATTCTGACATGGTGATGGTTTTGCTGTGGTAACTCAAAGGACTGATACCAGCTGTGCCCTTGGAGGGCGTTGGGAGTGGGCTGGCACCACTGGGTTGGGTGAAATGGACTGCACTGGGAACCCAAGGAGTAGTGATCCTCAGCTCTCCCTAGGCATACCTCTGTAGAAAGAAGGAATTTAAGTCCTTTTCAGCATTCGGATTTAATCTAGTGACACTGAGAAAAAAAGGCCACTCAGATCCACATAAGGTGTGTACAACTGTATTTGAAATATGTTTTTGTGTTTGTGTATAGAATGGGTAAATAAAACTGTTGAATAACTTGAACCTATCAGAAGGCTTCTGGGTTTTTTGTTTTCTATTTTGGGTTGTGTTCTCCCCCTGGTTCCCTCCCCCAAAACTTGGCTTCATGCTGCTCCATGGTTGAGCTTCAGACAAGCCCAAACCAGTTCATAGGGTGCTGGACTTCTTGGTGTGGACGCGGCTCTCTTCTACCACCTCCTGGGGAAAATGGGAAGGACATTATGGAAGGCATCTATGGAAGGAACTTCGTGGTGGTTTTATGTACTTTTGGGCATCTCTACAAGAATTAAGAAAAGTTTCTTTGACAAGGCTGCGCTATGAATTGCATTAGCAACATGTAGCTCGTTATTTATTGTCAAGAAGAACTTTGGAGATCTCTTAGAATTTAGTGAGCCGTTCCTTCTAAAATATGACCTGCATCTTTCTCATGAGATTACAGCCAGTGGATAAATAGCATTTAACTTCCGGGACAAGAAATACAGGTGGAATTGCGTCACCATTCTCATACCTTATTCCTCGTTACCCTAACAAGGAACAGGAGCTTGTTAGACATGGCGGCTCTCGGGCCCCATCCCAGGCCTACTGAATCAGAATCTTCATTTTAACAGGATTACCAGGCGATTCAGGTGCACATTTAACATTTGGGAAACACTGTTCATGGGGGAACAAATTCTCACAAGGTAAAACATTAAGTCCCAGTTTATGAGACAAAGACTGATTTCGGAATGGACGGGGTCAACTGCGGTGGTGGAGACCCTCCTCAGAAGCCGTAGCCCTGAAGCAACGGCCCTCTCATGGCATGGGTTGTGGCTGATGTAGCCTGCACACTCTCCTTTTACCACAGGGCTCCCTACAGCTTCTGGCTCCTATCGTGGGTATGTAGCCTAAGATCCAGGTCTGAAAGGAGTGCCTGCTCCAGCACTGTCTCCAGGTCGGTTTCTCAGGGAAAGAAGCCCATGACCGTGCCGTTGCAGTTGGGCTGACTCCTGAGAGTAAGGCGGCACGTGCAAGCACGCAGTGTGTCCGTGGTGGGCGAGCGGTGAAAGGCAAGGGAGGGACTCTGCTTTATTTGTCATTTGGCAGTGTTTTAATGGCTTTGTTTCTGTCCCTCTCTGGCCTCTAGGCAGACTCTGTGCTGGCTGGGCATAGGCACACCTCTTCAGGATCCCTTACATCACCTTCCTGATGATCTCCGGGAGACTGGGACGTACTGAAAAGCTTGAGAGAGCAGCTCTACAAGGGCTTGAACAGGAAGTTAAGTGAGGATTGGACATTTGGGGCCACCAAAACGAGGCCTGGAGAAACATCACCACCTTTCTTTCCCCCATGCCTAATGGGAATATCAGTTACACTGAAACAGTTAACTTCCCTGTGCCTCAAAATGTTTAACAGCCTGAACCGATTCATTCTTAATCTGTTTGCTAGGGTTGGCCTAAGCTGGCCAATCTTCTATTGCTGCATTTAACATCCTACTGTGACTACATCCTTAGCTGGCTATTCTTTGCCCAAAGTACAAATGCACCTCTAGACTGAAGTACTTCCAAGTGACAGGGCTGAACCCCTGCAAGTCTTTTCTGTGCTGGAAGAGCTGGTCTCTGCCTCCATTCCAAGTGAGCAGGCCTGAGTACAGTAGCAGTCAGCTTTTTGTCACATTGGAAACGAGACAAATTCCCCAGGTGAATGGAGGGTAGCTGAGATATTTGGTCCCTAACACATCTCTTCTGTGGTGATGGAAGAGCAGTGCCAGTAGCAAACTTCTCATTTAGAGAAGTTTTCCTTGTTCTAGTCCCCTTGAGGCCAGGACCTGATTGCAAGACTCCCCAGAATGGGTACCTGTCTTTTAGGTTCTCTTTTGTAGCCACTGTATTTTCTACCTGATGCTGTGTTCCTCTCATAGCCAAGGAGGGCTAATGTGAACTCTGGTGGCTGAGAATGAAGGCTGGAGAGAAAAGTGTGGTGCCATTTACATCCATGGAGCAAAGAAGATTCCTTGGGAACCAACTCTCCCAAGGAGTTCTTTCATCCTCAAAACAGGTGCAGGGAGACGTGCCCTTCTGTGGGGCTCTGTCACCATGATATAGGCTCTGAGAAAGCTGTGGCTGTGACTTCAAGACAACCAGTCTTCTGATGCTCACGCCTTACCTAGTTGTCATTGTCATGTTCCCCTGGTCTCATGTTAAATGTTGGGGGAGCAGGGGAAGCAAGCCCTCAATGCATTAGTCATTGGTTTCCCTTAAAGATCTAGATCAGTGATTGTCAGGTGCACAAATATGCCTTTCTAGACATGATTTTATTATGTCACTATTCCTGAAGGAGGGTTTGGAAGCTCCAAAGGATATTATATCTTACAAACAAAATCCTTTTTTTTTCTTTTTTTAAGAATAGCAAGTTTTTAGCTTTTCAGTTTTTTTTCCCCCCTTTCACTCAGATGCCCACTTGCTGGGCAAGGGGGTGTGTAGCAAGAAGAATAATGAAATGCAGCTTTTTCCAAATGGTTCTTTTAAACCATGCAGATGATACAGGGCTCTGCAACTTAAGTAAGATGTGATGAGCTGGGCTGCAGGCAGTTCAGCATCCAGTGGTGAGGTGCTTGTTTTATATGCACAAAGCTGCCTTCAGAAAGGCTCCTGACTGCTCCGGAGCAGGTGATTTTCATCTGGCTGCTCATGGCATGCTGTACTGTAATGATTTTGTTCTTATAATGCAGGTTTCTTTCTGCATCTAAATACACTGTCTTTTGATGGTCAGATCATGTTTTTATTTAGTTATTTATTCATCCATGTAAGGTGTTTTAAGTCCCCATATTATTGTTGGCATGTATTTAATCAAAATGTAAGGTAATTGGTGGTGTCAGTTTTTGGTAGAAATGTAGGTAGTTTGAGCTTTTATGTCTAATGTCCATAGTATTATCTTAAATTAAATTTCTAGAATGTAGATATCTTGTCTTCTGTAAAAGGATAGTAACTATGTTAAGGCACAGTGGATTTCTTTTGAGTACTTTTTTCTCACTGATTTTTATTAGTATAAACTGAGAGATGCATTTCTCTGGAGAAAAAGTTATCTCTTGGATAAATAAAATTATGCTAAACTATATGAGTACTATGTATTGCTTTTGTAATAAGAAATACAATAAAAGTTATTTTAAATTTAAAAATGCAATTTTTAAAATCACATAAAGGAAAATAATATTGGGTACATTATACATATAGAAAATACTAATAACATGCAAAATGTTTCAAACTGGCTTCTTAAAATGACTCTCCAATTATTAGATTGTGTATGTATTTCCAACTGATGGTGTTAACTGGTGACTCTTGCTTTTATCAAGTTCCATTAACATTTCAGAATATCAGTAGGTTCATTACTGTCATGCATTATTGACATTCTAGAGCTTTATTAATTTATTTAACAAATAGTCAGTGATCACCTGTTGGTTGCCATGCAATGACTAAAAGTTCCTCTCCTCTTTCTGGAGTTTATTATTGGAAAGGAAAAAGTTACTAGCAGGTCTGTAATCCATCCCTCTCTACTGGGGATGCCTTCCCTCGTGTGAATAATCTTGATCAAAATCATTTACTAGGTAATAGTTATGTAAATGTTTATGATAAAGGAACTTGTAACATCCTTTTTAGGGTCAATAGCAGTAGAGATAAATGAAATGTTCATAGTAACAGTAGTGATATTACAAGATCTAGAGTTCAAGGGCTCTGATAGAATGAAAATGATTTTTATGAGTTCTCTAACTAGGAAACTGAGAGACAGTGGTTGCAAGTGTTACTAAATATACTGAGCTTTAACAGTACATCTAGAAGAGTAAAATAATGAGGGTGTGATTTTCTTGGAAAGACTTCCAGCACTTTCGCAAGTATTACCTTATTCAGCAATCACGCCATCACTTGTAGAAGGCTGGGAGTGTAGCATCTTTTACAAACAGGTGAATGAACACCCTTATTGAGTGACTCACCACAACACTGATGTTTTTGTCAAAGCCCATACCTCAGAACAAGGTCAGTCTATAATATTTGTAATAGTGAGGGCCCAACAGACACATAACGTACTATTTTTAAATATAGCTGGAAATTTAACAAAGATATTATCAGGATTAGAAAATGACTATTTAGAGAGCGCTGGGTGATGGGTATTCTGTGCTGTATTTATGTAGCCTTCATTATTACCACCTCTTCAGGGTCTTCACTGGGGGCTCACTGTGAGAAGCGTCAGCGGTCTGGCTCCCTGGCTTGCCCTTGGGGACAAACCCATGGACACTTCCTGTGGTTGTCTGGCAATAGCTTATGACCATGCTTTATGGTCTTGAAGGATCTGCACCATCCATCCAACCTTCATTCATTGTCCTGAAGTCATTTGAGAATTGGACAGAAGCTAAGGAATGTCTCCCCAGAAAAGGCAGATAGAGGTTTTGCGTACAGTTCAGAGGGGGTCATTCTGAAACTCATCCCTGAACCTCAGGCTAAGATTGCAGGAGATAGATGATCACACACACACACACACACACACACACTACATCAATAGACATCCATTTGACACTAACATTTTTAAGCAGAGGAGGAGTATATACAAGATTCTGAAATGCTCACTTTTTAAAACCTGGACATTATGGAATATTTAAGAATTTGAATGGATTGTAATAAGGTAGCATCCATCACTGATAATGGAGAATATTTTTCTTAAAAACTTCAAGGCATGAAGTCTTTTTTCTTTTATTCTCATTAAGCCAATGATAGCTCCATTATTCAACAACTCCCTTCAGAAGACCCTCCTGAATCCCCAAAGGCATTTAAATACCCTTTTTGGTTGTACCTTACCTGTGAAAACTAGTTCAGGTTCAATCGGTGAGTTTCTCCTTCCAGTTAAGTGAAATAATTTCAGAAGCATAGAACTCCTTGGGAAAGAGCATTCCAAATGTAATGGGGCCCAGCCTCAAAGAGCACAGCATCTTTCACCAAGCATCCAGGCTGCTTTCAGACACTAGTTTGGTTATCTCTGGGCTTTTTGCATTTGTGATATGACTTACTTTATTGTTTACATTCAACTTTTACTTCGAGGTTCTCTTTTTTTTCATCCAGTGTATTTTTAGAACTTACGAATGGGATGGGAAACAGTCTCTAGGCACAATTTAATAAGGTATATTAAATATTCTTTTCTGAATTTAAATTCCTGGGTCATTTCACACAAATGCTGGTTGACTCTTACTTACTGCATTCATCAGAGTTTTAGAATACAGCTGGTTTCAGCTGAAGGTGTTAGCAAACTCAGATTCACAGCACTGTATGTGTGATGGGAGGTTACTCTCACTTGCAATCAAGTGCGGAGATAAGAAGTCCAGGACTGGAATAAAGCTTCCTCAATCATGGAGGACCCAGGTCCTCTGTCCTCTTTGTTCCACATCCTAATGTGTTGGATGCTACCTCACAGTACAATGTAGCTACCCAAGCTACAGGAAACATGGCTACATTCCAATTAGCAGGAAGGAGCGCAAAGGGTATACCCACTTCTTTTAAGATGTTTCTAGATGTTGCACACAACGCTGATGCCCACACCCCATTGGCCAAAGCTTAGTCAATGGCTCTATGTAGCTGCATGGCTGGCTGGAAAAAAAATTTTTTTTTAACTCTTGGTGGCCTTGTGCCAGTTAATAGGGGGTTTAATTACTAAAGAAGAAGAATGGAATGGATACTGGAAATAAATAGCAATCTGCTTTAGAAGATAGTAGAGACTTTCTAGCAAGTCTAAAGGGATACAAGGAGAGCAGTAAGTACTCTTTGTAGCTATGCTGCCATCATTTAAAAAAAGTATTTAGATTCATCATGTCTGATCTTGCCATAGAGCATGTCCATCTTAACATACAATCAAAGCTTATTCTACAGGGTTTCATGAGCAATTTGACCTTTTTAAAATTTGTATTAGTTTATGCTCTACAATCTCCATAAAGACTACTTTTCTGGCACAGGTTCTTGGTGAGGCATTCAGGAAGTATCAGTGCAATACATAACAAAAATAACTGGAGAAGCAGTTTAAATCTTCTGAATTATCTTGACAAAGACCAAAGGGAATCCATCCAGAGCATACTGTAGAATTTCTTAAAATCACCTTTCCCCAAAATTCTTAACATCTTACACAGATGCCACAGTAGGTACGTCCCCCAATTCCCCACAACTCTTTGCCCAGCCTAGGCATGCTGACTTTTGTATTTCTACTCCTCCCCCTCACCTCCTGATCTCTCCCACTAATTACTGTCTGCCCAGTCCTGTACCAAGCAATCAAACCAGTCCGAGTACAACATCTGCACCTGACCTATTAGCCCACTTTTCCAGAAAACAATCTGGATAGATCAAATTGTCCTTAATATTCAAAAGTTTAGAAGATCCTGTGAATGATCTCTTATTATCTAACTCTGGGCACTCATAATAAAACATATAACCCTATATGTGCAGTTTCAAAATCCCAAAAGCTTTGAAAACAAAATTTTCTTCTAATTTATTTGACAGCATATCCTGAGCTGAACGATGTGAGGTTATTTATAATCTCTATGTATCCCACTTAGTATAAATATTTTTACATTTCATGAAGAAATATTAGCAAGACAATATTATAAGCAATATAGTACCTTTCTAAAGTCCTAATAATTCTAAAACTGAAATAAGCTGTTGAGATGAAGAATTATTTCCTGTAAAAATGCAATGTTTTATGCCTATATTTATGTAGAAATAAACAAAATTTTATTTCACTTTTAATCATTTATTGGACAAGCAATGTACATTAGATAATGAGGAACATGTATTAAGAAGTAGAATATGTGGTGTATTAAGAAAAATTATTCAAAACCTGAAACTAGGCAAAAAGAGAGATCACTGGAAAAATTTTCAGTGGCTTACTGAATATTGTTTAGCAGACCTTTCTGGTATTGATTCCACAGTGGTGTGTAATTTTGATCGACTTTCTATTAACCAGGCTTTTTTACAACTCAGTAAGAGTAGAGGTTAAATTCATAGAAAGTGGCTAGGAATGCAAATTATTCTTTTCTGAGAACAATACAAATGATTCCTGATCATAGCAAAGCCAATATATTTTGTTCAATAGAGATTCAATTAATTTCCATCAGTTAGAAAAGCTGATGCCAAATATTACAGTTTATTGCCCTGTAGGATATTAACCAGTTTTGCATCTATTTAGAAAAGTCATTTCAGAATGTCTTTGATTGACAGACTATATAAATCTCTGTTTCTCAAATTCTTCTTTGTTGAATAAAATCTTTGGCATGTATTCATTTTATATTTACCTGAGTGACATGTTCTTAACTTTTTGAAAAAATTATACTTTAAAAGTGCTTGCACTCACTTTTAGTTGAGCAAAGATTAGATATGGAAAAACCATAAAAGCAGTAAACAGTAAATGATAAATTACCAGTATGGATTTGAGGGAGTGTAGTAGAGTTTCTGGATGACTGTGTTCTTGTCATTTATCCTGTGTTGCTCTTCATTCAGCAGACATTTCTGTTTTACATTGTGGATTGCAGAGCAAAGGAATATAAACACACATGAGGTGTTGATAGAATCCAGACCTGAATACCGCCTTTTGAATAAGCCCACCCACTATATCAGAGAGACCCAGGTGTCATCTTGCCAAGGCTACAAGCATTCTCCAGAGGACACGTCAGCAAGCCACAAGCCCACCTTTCCCTTGACCCCTCCCCTCAAAGAGCCTGCCAAAGCCCTAGCCATAAAAAGTCTCTTGACCTGTTAAAGACTCTCTACTTTGTTCTGCTGGCCAAGACAGAGAGGGCCCTCTCAGGTTCAGCAATAAACCTGCTTGGACTGCTGAGTTCACATCCCCTCTCTTCTTTCATCTCTCCCCTCTTTTTCTTTAATCTACCCCCTCTATCCCTTTCATATATGGTGCCGAAACCCAGGAGCGGGAAGCCAAGAGCAGGGCCTCTTTTGCAGCCTAGAAAGCAGCTCATCCCTGGCTAATGCCTAGATCCTGAGAGCCTCCTGTGTCTCGCCCCGTTTCCCTTCCCTCCCTCACCCAACAACCCCTCATGAACTCCAGGGACCATCTTGCCAGACCTCAATCTACACATGCACCACTGGCTATTAATCCATTGCAATTTCCAGGAGGGTAAGATTTTGGCCTATCATTGGCTTTCTCTTGGTGCCGAGAGAAAGTTAGTCCAGGTTACTTTCCCTTTATCTTTTCCCTCCTTCCCATTCTCCAGTTGAGAACATCATAAGGGAACCTCCTGCACTCTGACTGGGGGGACGCTTCCTTTCAGGGTGCAGGACAATCCGGGTCCAGGAGCCTCCGGTTGGGAAACCGATCTCAGGGAGACGTCCTGGCGGCGTGCTTCCCAAACCCTGGCCACCCTTTCTCACCCTCCCACAATGGGCAATTATCCCTCAAAAACATCGGAACACAGCCCCTCAGCTGTCTCCTATGTAATCTTTCCCAACTGGGATTTAATGGAGACATTAAACCAAAAAAAAACTTGTCTTTCACTCTACTTCCATGTGGCCTCAATATAAACTTACTAATGGATCACACTGGCCAGCTGAGGGCAATTCCTATTTCCAAATTCCCCGAGATCTTGATAACTTTCTCCAGAGGACTGGCAAAAGGTCAAAGGTTCCCTAAATCCAAGCCTCCCCCTTCCTAAGCAACGTTCCTTTTGTTTTTCCTCTTCTTTTTGTCTCACAGCTGCCTGCCTCAGCCCAGGCAACTTTCCTAACTAGTTCAGTAGTCTCCCCAGGTACCTTAACTTCCTGTTGACCCCGCATCTCTGGGAGGCTTGCCTGGCCAAAACACTCCTTTATGTCTTTTGCACACCCTAAGCCTTTTGCTGACTCTGAGAGCTCAGGTGAGAGGCTGAACAAAAACCCTCTAAAGTTCTCCTCACCGAACAAAAATCCCCTACCCCTACCCTGACACCATCGCGCCTTTACCCCCCTCTGTGACCCTCCACCTTGGCCTCCTCCTCACCAACACCCTCAGCAAAATCCAAATCCCTTCCCTATTGTGGGCTTCCCCTGAACACCCCTTCCCCCCTCTGCTGTCCGCCTGCACGTGTGCCTCGTCTAACCCAATCCCACCCCTCCAGCCTCAAACAGGCTCTCGCACTCACCTTCCCACCCAATACCTACCCAGACCGCCTCTTGCTGTATCCTACCCCTCTGTGACGCAGCAGGCACTGAACGGCCCGTCTGTGTTCATGTCTCCTTTTCCATGAATGATCTGGAGTGTATTGAACAAAAGATGGGTCTTTCTCAGAACACCCTGATCAATTCAACTATGAGCACCTCAGGGAAACTACCCAGGGGGCAGATGAAAACCCAGCCCTCTTTACAAACCGCCTTTCAGAGGCCATGATCAAATACACGAACACCAGCCCTAACTCCCCTGAGGGCCTTATTCTCCTGTACCGCCTCTTCCATTTCCCAGTCTTACCCAGATATTCGTGAAAAGCTCCAAAATTAGCAAATGGACCCAAACACCCCAGAAAGAGCTTGTAGACCTTGCCTTTAAAGTTTTCAACAACCGGGATAAGGAACAAAAAACTCAGAAACACAGGCTAAAACCAAATATCAGATTCTGGCCTCCCTGGTTCAACCTTCTGCTGACAAGCCTGCAAAAGGCTCCACCCGACCCCCGCCTGGCAGCTTTTTCCGCTGTGGCAGTCAGGGCCCCAGGGCAAGAGCCTTGCCCCACGCACAGTGGGGTCCCCTGGAAAGTAGATTGCCCGCTGGGGAAGTCAGCCCCTCCCTTGGGTCTCTCCCCTCCAGAGACGGGACACATCTAGAGAGTCCCTGGCGGCTCTCATGGCCTTGTCTTCAGAGACCGAATGATGTGGCCCAGATCCCAAGGCCCCCCGACACCATGGGATCCCCGGGTAACAGCGGTGGTGGCAGGAAGTCAGGCTTCCTTCCTGGCCAACACGGGAGCCGGCCTCTCTGTGCTTACTGAATATTCGGGGCCTTTGCTCCCTTTCTCTGTCTTGGTTGTTGGAATGAAAGGCTTAATAGAAACACCAGCCCAAACCCCTCCTTTATATTGTTCCTTGGTCAATATTACTTTCCCTCATTCCTTTCTAGTAATCCCCCACTGCCCCACCCGCCTTCTGGGACGAGGTATCCTCCACCGCACGGGGGCAGGGCGGGCTGCCTTGATTGATCTGCTCACAGAGGGAAGCTGCTATCCTGGGAGGGGACCAGAGCAGTAAAATTCTTATGTTAATTTTGCAGAATTACCCAGAGGACTGATAAGATACTTTTCTACCTCTGGATGGTACTGCTAAAAATTAATTGATTTAAAGACAAGTGCTTGTAAAAACTGGGCATTCCAAAGCTTCCAGAAATTGACTTCTACTCTAAATGTTCAGTTTTCTCCCATTATTTCAATTAAACTTTTACTATTTCTAGTCCTCATATTAAACCATTCATTCTTAATCTTCTTGTCAAGTTTATTTGCTCCAGAACAAAAAATCCAACTCCAAATGTTGCTCAGAAGAGGATTTCAATCCACCCCAATCCACCCCAAGGATTTCAATCCACCCCAATCCACCCCATCAGCAACCCCGCACCTTAGTTGCATGCTCCTTTCATGTGCCCTTGTCCATGTCTGCCTCTGCTACTACAACTCCACGACCCCTCCTCTCCCTGACAGACAGCAAGGAGCTGCTGGACCCACAGGCAGGTACAGCGCCCCTACTCAGCAGGAAGCAGTTACAGAAGAGTGACTGACAGCCACTTTTCCTTGAAAGATTTCAAGGGTCCACATTCCTGGAGGGGTGAATGAGGTGGGGCAGAGACATGGGACAAGCACGGTGAGTAACTTTTCCTGCCTATGATGAAAAATGTTGAGATATAAACAGTATAGTAAGAACAGGAGGAACTCCATCTTAAGGCTAAGATTCCATTTTAAATAGCAGAGAATTGGGAAGTAAGATTTCTAGCTTATTCTCTGGTAGTCAGACAATAGCCCAACAGCCTATCTTAAGGCAAAGCAGGCAGTCTTCACCGATATGTCCCCACTTCTTTGGACAAGCACTACAAAATGACCTCCAATTTCTCAACCTGGCCCCTAGCTGCTTGCTCCAGTATATTGATGACCTCTCGCTTTGCAGCCCCTCAAAAAAATGATTCTCTATCCTACACCATCTCCCTCCATAGATTCCTGGGGAAAAAGCAATACCATGTCTCAGAACACAAAGCTCAAACTAGTACAGGGAAAGGTCGCTTACCCTGGTCTTGACCTCACCCCTACCACTCACTGCATACCCACCTTTCAAAAACAAGCAATTAGTAATCTCCGTTTCCCCACCACAAAGCAAGATCTTCTTTCCTTCTTAGGGGTCTTAGCTATTTTAGACTCTGGATCCAAAATTTCTCACTCATTGCAAAACCCTTTTAGGAGGCCTCCCACAGGGATCCCCAAGAAAGGGTGCCAGAGAGAAACTTAATTTCTGCTTCTTTCTGGGCTTTTAAGTGAGCACTCTTCAAGGCACCTGCTTTGACTCTACCTAATCCTAACAAATCTTTCTTTTCTTAACCAGCAAAAAGAGACAAGCATTAGGACTACTCACACCATCAGCTGGAGACTCCCTCCAGCCTGTTGCCTATTTTGTCCAAACAACTCAACCTTGTGATAAAAGGCTGGCCTCTCTGCTTACAGGTCCTAGCATCAGCTCTGCTCCTTATCCCCGAAGCCCCCAAATTGCCCCCCACCAGCCCCTATAAGTGCACTCCTCACACAACCTCTCTGACCTTCTCAGCCACTGGGCTCTAACCCTTCTCTCCCCAGCCCGAGTACAACCCTCACCTTCTACCTCTTCTGGCCCCATTCACCTTGCTCACCTTCTTCCCTCTTTTCCTTCCCTGCTTAAGTAACCTATTCTAAAGATTTTTAGAGGATCAACTGGCAGCCATCTCCAGGGCAACTACTCAAGAACAACTCCAAATGGCCTTCCTGCTACAAAATATCAGAAAATCCCCTTCATCACCCCCCTCTCAGCAGGAAGGAGCCAGGAAAAGAACGGTGACCCGTCTCCCTATACCCTTTAGAGCAGGAATGATAGAATCTGGACCTGAGTACAGTCTTTCAAATAAGCCCACTCACCATCTCAGAGAGACCTAGGTGTCATCTTCCCTAGGCTACAAGCATCCTCCAGAAGACACGTCAGCAAGCCACAAGCCCACCTTTCCCCTGACCCCTCCCCTCAAAGAGCCCACCAAAGCCCTGGCCATAAAAAGCCTCTTGACCTGTCAGAGACCCTCTTCCCTTTGTTCTGCTGGCCAGGACAGACAGGCCCTCTCGGGTTCGGCAATAAACCTGCCTGGACTGCTGAGTTTGCATCCCCTCCCTTCTTTCAGGTGTAATCCCTCTCCTGGAATTGTTAACAGTCTAGGGTGGGAGAAAGACATGAACAAATCATTATAAAGGAATAATAATGGATGAGGAAGACAATAACATCTGAAATCTTACTGTATCTTTACGCTTTATATTTATTATTGAAACTAACATTTTTTTGTAGGAATTTTGCCCCCAGTTTTATAATGGGAACATGGACAACCAGTTAATTGCTACAGTACTCATGAGCAAGGTGCTATGGGAGACCCAGAGCAATTTTACACACTTTAATTCCTGAGATCAAAGCATTCCCCTCAATTCTCTCTTAATGGATTTGTTCACTGCAGACTCAGTCCAAATCCTACCCCCGAATAGGAAGCTGGGTGCAGGCCTGGCAAATGAGGACAGTGTGTTGTAGGACTTGGGAGTTCTTCTCAGGTTGGGCATCAGTCAAGACCAGCTCCTTGTTGGGAAGTGTGGGTAAACTGGCAGTATTTCCAGAATCTCTCGTCTGGCTTTAGTGCACCTCCGTACAATGGGTGTTTCCAGGGGCTGGAGAGGAGTAGTCCATCTCTGTATCAATAGTTAATGACAAGGGCAATCAAGGGCTTAGCTGGACGGGAGAGGCTGGGTGGGATTTTTTTCTTCTGCAGCCTGGTCATAGAGAGACACAGGAGAGCAGCAGTGGACGGCTTGTAAGAAATAAACGGGTTTCTCCCACTTTATTTCTCCCTTTGACTGAGTTTGGTTTCAAAGGTGTTTGCCCTGGGATTTTCCCCCGGAGTTACAGATGCCATAGACCTGGAAGGTCAGAGACAGGTAAAAAAAAAAAAACTTGACCTTTCAGTCTTCCCTCTGCTTACAGCCTTAGGACGTCTGGGATCTGAGAAAGGGGGAGGAAGTAACCCCCAGAGCTGGGTTTTATTTGGAAAAGCACCAGAGATTGGTAACTCCCTCCTCCACCCCCAGTGCTGGATAGAGTTGCAGAAGGTGGACTGTACACACTGGCAAATATTGACAGAAGAGAAGGTCACAGCAAGACCATTCGGCCCACGTCTGCTGTGGAAGGATAAGTCTGCAAGTAAAAGGGGCTGGTCAACTGGATTTGCGTGAACAGAACCTGGGCGATTTCTATAGCTGAGTCTTAAACCTGGCAGCTCTTTTGCTACCTCTCTGTGTTTTTGTGAAGTCCCTCCCTCTACCAACTTCCTTACAGCTGTTCTTATTTCCTGTGGTAGGATTTTCTTTCTTTCTTTCCAGGGAAGGGGAATCAATACAACCCCATCTCTAGAAGACAGGTGGTTGGTCTGATCTTAAGTGAGGATAGAAGATCTGTTTCCGTCCAAGCCAGGTGTCCGGGTTAATTCCAGCCTGGGTCAAGCATCACAAGATGTTTTTTCAGTTTGTGTCCTATTTCACGGTTGTGTGGCTGATTCCTGCCTCAGATGGTGCGTATGCTTTTCTTAAGCTCAGTTTACAAGGCACTTGATACCAGTATGTGGATTAGGAGGTGTTCTGCCCAGGGTTTTAATGATGTTAGATTAATGAAATGTATTTCCTTTACTGAAAAATTTCAAATTACTTGGCCTGATGCTCTATATTTAACAGGGGCTTAGCTTAATTTAATAATGATTCTATGCCCTATTATAGTAATAATGCCCTATGAAGTAGGTGGTTACCTGTTCACTTTCTCCATCTGTTCTGGGGAAAAAAAAATCCACTTCAGAATTTTGAGAGATCTTATCTGTTAAAAACTCCAGGATTGTTATTTGGAAAGGGAATTGTTTCTTTAGGAGTGGATAACTTATGGCTGAATTTGAGTGAAATTCCTGTTGTCCTTTTGAAAACAAAACTTTGGTAATCCTTGGGAAGAGACAGATGTGAATATATACAACATGGAAGATTCCAAGGAATCAGAATCAATAATCCAGCCAGAACACATTAGGAATGGGCAGTCCTCACAGCACACGATGTGCCAAGTGCTCTGTTTTCTTCTTCCCTCCAGCAGAGAGCTGTGCAGCAGTTCCTCCAGTGGACAATAGCATTTTTGTTGCAAAGGAGGTGGAAGGACAAATCCTGGGGACTTACTTGTGTATCAAGGGCTTCCACCTGGTAGGAGAGAAAACCCTTTTTTGCAATGCCTCTGAGCAGTGGAATGCCTCCGCCCCCACATGCCACTGTAAGTTTGATGTCTCCTGCTTTGTGCATCTTGTCATCCTACTGTATTCTTTCACATCCTACCTCTAGTAGGCCCCATTAAAACTTCACAAGACATTCTCAACTTCTAGGAATCCATTTTAAAGCACTGTCATGGTGGAACTTCTCTTAGAAGGTACATGGTCAGCTCTTGAATAGTCGAATGAATAGACTCAATCACCCCTACGAGAAGAAGAGAATTTCTTCCATACATTAAAACTAATTTTGGGGGGACTTTAATTTGTTTAATATCATACTGCTTTTAAATGTTTATATTATAGAACATTTTAAACAGACAGAAGACAGAAGAGCCAAATGAACTTGTGTATTTATCCCCTGGCTTCAACAATTATCAACACATGGCTCATCCTTTGTATTATTATTGTTTTGAAGTAAAGTCATACCATTTGGTGGCACCCATCACGTCACTTTTGAACTGGGAAACATTTATGTTCTCAATTTACAAATGTGCTATGATTTAAGTGATTCGCTCAAGTTTGCAAAACTCATTTGTGGCATCTATAGAAATTCAGAGTAATTGGTCCATATTCTCTTTGTTATTTCTATTTCTAGGAATAGCTGGGTGAGGTCTCCCTTAATACCTAAAGTACACCAGTGTGTTCATCCTTTATTCGTACGAACAAATTCACATTCTTCTGCATTCTCTTCTGTTTTTCCACCTGGGAGAAACAAAACAAAGTAAAAAATGATGAGTAATGTGGATATGAGGCTGGTTAAAGGGAAGGAAGCACTTGCTCAAACAGAGGCTCAAGAATCTTGAGCAATGCTTAGTGTAACAGGATGGTGAACAGGCTCTTGGTGATTTCCAGCTTCATGCTTAGCTACTTTTAGTAAGTTCAAGTGCCAGTTGTCATTCCTGTGCAAGCCCAAAACCTTTTCTGCCACATTTAGACCAACCCAGTCTCATCCTGCAGCGATATAGTTTGGCATCGTGTACAGGTCCCTATTAAAAAGTATAGTTTTACACTAATATTGTAATATCTTGGTATGGTAGCTGGAGGTAACTACACTTAATGGTGGTATGCATTTAGTACTGTATATAATTAGCAAATCACTGTGTCGTACACCTGGAACCAATATAATACTGTATATCAACTATATTCCAATTTTTAAAAATTTAGCTCTGATGTCTACTTACTCAGTGAAGCCTAAGGGGGTCTAGCCTTCACCGCAGTGAGCTGCAGTCTTGCCCTTTCGGCTCACGTCCTGTTTTTTTCCACAGTGGGCCACTGTCCAGACCCTGTGCTGGTGAATGGTGAGTTCAGTTCCTCGGGGCCTGTGCATGTGAGGGACAAAATCACATTTAAATGCAATGAGCCCTACATCCTCAAGGGCAGCGATTGGAGCCAGTGCCTAGAGAACCACACCTGGGTGCCTCCCTTTCCCGTCTGCAGAAGCAGTAAGTGTCAGAGAAACCCGCACATATTCCAAAAGTACTGATCCGCAGACACCCTAGCACCTGCCACATCCCTGCCACGCTTTCCTCTTTTTTGGGTCAGGGAAGGGCTGAGCATCCAGCAGGCAGCCAGCGAACAGGTGGAGCTCCCAGAGCCGAGCCTCGACTCCCTGATGCTTTCCAACGAAATGAACAGCATCCAAACAACGAACAGCACCTTTGTCTTTTCTCAAGTAGGATCCCATCCTACTAGGTCCAGCACAGGGTTGGTTTGAGGCATCTTTTTATTTTTCAACATAGTGACTTAAAGTTTTTATTTGAAAAATACACAAAAACGGGAAAAAGGGACCCTACTTCATCCACTGCAAAATTATGTAAAATAAGAGTTGGAAGTGCCTCCTTCTGTCACAGTAATTCACAGCTCTCAGAGGTAATTAGTAATCACCCACAGTGTTTACTTCATAACTTTATGTTACGCAGACATTTCAAATAAAGAAATACACATGTAACTACACATATAGTACCTACAAAAAATGGGACTTTATCATACATATTTTTTAAATTGCTTTTTTTTCATATAACACCATACATGGGATTGTTTGGCATACCAGTCTGTACAGCTCTATATCCTGCATGTGGATATGTCATAATTTACTCCACATCTGTCATATTGATGAACATTTATTTTACTTCTGTATATTTGGTATTATAAGCAATGCTGAAATGAATGTTATCATACATATGTATACACATACATTATTTTTTTATGTCTGTGCTATTATTTCTATAGTATAGATTCCTAGGATGTTTGGTGTGTCACAGGATATAATTATCTGCAAAATACACTTAAAAGATCCAATAAATTCTACTAAAAAACTTAATTCCTGGATACAAACTAAATATTGAAAAGTCAATAGTTTTACTTCCTAATAATTATTAGATGCACATTGAAATGTAAAAATAATTCCTTTCATAAGACCTATATGAAAATTTACTGAAGGACCTAAGATTGAATTAAAGAAAAGATATGCTATGATCCTGGATGGGCAGACTTGGTATTGCAATGCAATCCTAATCAAAATTTCAAATTGAGAAATCTGAAACAAAAGAATTAATTTCACAGTCTCATTTGGAAGGGTACATCCATCTCTAACACTGCAAATTTATTTATTTAAAGACTTTATTTTTTTTAAAGAAATTTTAGGTTTACAATAAAACTGAGAGGAAGGTACAGAGATTTCCCATTTGCTCCTTACCTCCACACACATGCATAGCCTTTCCTGTTACCACCATCACTCACCAGCATAGTACATTTTTTACCAAGGATGAACCAACATTGACACATCATAATCACCCACAGTCCACACTTTATTCTTGGTGTTGTACATTCAATGGTTTTGGACATATGTATAATGAGATGTATCCATTATTATAATATCATACAGAGTATTTTCACTGCTCTAAAAATCATAAAAATCCTATTCATCTGTCTACTTGCCCCACCCCCTCTCAACCACTGATCTTTTACTGCTTCCATAGTTTTACCTTTTCTAGAATGTCATATAGTTGGAATCACACAGTATATAGCTTCTCCGATTGGCTTCTTTCTCTTGCAATATTGATTTAAGATTCCTCCATGTCTTTTCATGGCTTGAGAGCTCATTCCTTTTTATTGTTGAATAATATTCCATTTCTGGATGTACCACAATTTATTGATCCATTGATCCTCTGAAGGACATCTTGGTTGTTTCCAAATTTTGGCAATTATAAATAAAGCTGCTATAGATATTGTGTGCAGATTTTTGTGTGGACATGAGTTTTTAACTCCTTTGAGCAAATACCAAGGAGTGCAAATGCTGGATCATATGGTAAGAGTATATTTAGTTTTATAAGAAACTACAAAACTGTCTTCCAAAGGGACTATACCGTTCTGCATTCCCACCACCAATGTATGACACTGTTCCTCTACATCCTTGCCAGCGTTTAGTATTGTTAGTGTTCAGATTTTGGCCATCCTTAATAGATGTGTAGTGGTATCTCATTGTTTTAATTTGCATTTCCCTGATAACACAATGTAGAGAACCTTTTCATATGTTTATTTGCCATCTGTTTATCTTCTTTGGTAAAATGTTCACTTAAGTCTTCAAATCAGGTTGTTTTTCTTATTGTTGAGTTTTGAGGTCTTTGTATATTTTGGATAATAGTCCTTCAGAAGATGCGTCTTTTGCAAATATTTTCTCCCAGTCTGTGGTTTGTCTTCTAATTCTCTTGATATATCTTTCACAGCACAAAAGTTTAAATTTTAATGAGTTACAGCTAATTGTTTCTTTCATGGATTGTGTCTTTAATGTTATATCTAAAAAGACATTACTATATACAAGGTCATCTAGGTTTTCTCCTACGTCAGATTCTAGGGTTTTATAGTTTTTTCTTTTACATTTATGCTGATGGTCCATTTTGAGTTAATTATTGTGAAGGGTGTGTGGTCTGTGTCTGGGTTCACTTTGCATGTGGTTGTCTAGTTGTTCCAGCACCATTTGTTGAAAAGACTGTTGCCTTTGTTCTTTTGTCAAAGATCAGTTGATTGTATTTACATGGGTCTATATCTGGGCTCATTGATCAATTTGTCTATTCTTTCACCAGTACCATGTTGTCCTGGTTCCTATAGCTTTGTAGTGACCCTTAAAATAAGATCGATTTAGTCCTCCAAAATTTTTTTCTTCTTTAATATTGTGTTGGCTTTTCTGGGTCTTTTGCCTCTCCATATAAACTTTTTTTGTTGATATCCATGAAATAACTTGCTGGGATTTTGAGTGGGATTACATTGAAGATCTAATATAGATCAAATTGAGAAGAGCTAATATCTTGACAATATTGAATCCTCCTATCCATGAACATGGAATGCCTCTCCATTTATTTAGTTCTGCTTTGATTTCATTCATCAGAGTTTTATCATTTTCCTCATATAGACCTTGTATACATTTTTTTAGTATGTACCTGAACATTTAGTTTTTCTTGGGTGCTAATGTAAATGGCATTGTATTTTTAATTTCAAATTCTTCTTGTTCATTTTTGGTACACAGGAAAGCAATTGACTTCTGGATATTAACTGTGTATCTTGCAACCTTGTTATAATTGCATGTTAGTTTCAGCAGTTTATTCACAACCCTTTGGATTTTGTACATAGACAATCAGGTCATCCACAAACAAAGTCAATTTTATGTCTTCCTCCCCAATCCTTGTACCTTTTATTTATCTTTGTTGCCCTATTGCACTAGGAAGAGGTTTCAATACTGAGATTCAAAAGAGTGTGGAGAGGGAAGATCCTGACAACTTATTCTTTGGAAAATGATGAATAATGTATATATTTGTCTGGATCAAAGAGAAGGAAACACTTTATCACATAGTAAAATGTTCCACAAAGTTACTATAGTGAAATAGCATTAAATGGCAACTATTCTTGCTATAATTAATATACCACTAAAACAGTCAAGAACTGACATAGAAAAATAATTTAAAATTTATTTTAAATTAGTGGGAAAAGTCAGTATTTAATGGTAGAGGGATAATTACTTACAAAAAAAGAGTTAGGTCTCTCTACTCATACCATATTAAAAATAAATTCCAAATGGATTTAAATATGTAATCATAAAAGACAAAATTACTAAATTATCAAAGAAAATATGAGAGAATACGTTTATTATCTTGGAATGGGGAAAGTCTTCCTAAGCAGTAACCAAACCTGAATTCAAGAAAATGGACAGATGTAACTAAATTTTAAACATCAAAACTTATATATATTAAAAGACATATCAGAAAAACTGAAAGATAATAATAGGCTTGAAGAACATATTAGCAACATATCTGATGGCTAAAGGATTAATATTTCTAATATACAAAGACCCTCTAAACTTAAGAAAGAATAGATAACCCAATAGAAAAATGTCAGATTTTAAGGATAGGCAATTCCAAAATTAGCCCAAAATAGCATTTATATTCCTCAAATTTATGAAAGAAAATAGAATGTTACTAGTAACTACAGAAATGGATGTTAAACATAGATACAGATTTTTTGCTGATCAGACTAGAAAAAATTGATTCCATCTAAAATCATTCAGGCTATGAGGGCCTGGCCATTCATATAAATGAAAGAAAGTGATATCACTGGATGTATTTTGGCAGTAGCTGTTAAAATATAATAGGCAATTTAAAAGCATGAGCTAGATCTATTCTTATATAGGAAGTTCCAGGCTACTTAAAACAGACATATATACTACATACAGTCAAATTATAAGCATATGTCATTTACATGATTAGCTTGACACAGGTTTAAAGTATTTATTCCTTCCAGGTCTTTTCTAATTTACTTTCTTTGAATTCAGAAGTTCTTAATCTGAGCTCTGAAAAGCAGGATCTCTTTTGGTGTTCATTCATCACCTAATTCTAGGGGAAGCTCCTGAGGTCCCTGAGTAAAGCAGATTCTTTTCTGTTTGAATCCAAGATTTGTATCATCTCCTTCAGTTCAAAACTGTGCTCTGAAAAATCACCAGGAAAGCCCTATGTAAACTGGAGTTTCTTGATCCACTCACTGAACTTTTTTCCTTTCTTCTCTACAGCTTTTGAACTCCGTTTTTGACCTTTAAGAAATTATTAACTGCTCTGTTGTAGAAAAATACAGAAAATAAAAGAAGAGAACATTTCATTTCCCACAAGCCTACCATCTAGGGGTAACAGAGTACTTCAGACTTCTTTTCTGTTCACATATATTTGTGAATAACTGTGTTTTGCCAAAACAGTATATCGCACATGATCTTGTATGGCTTTGCTGTTTTTAGGCAACTATTTGTTTTGAAGACCTTTATGTTTCAGTAAATATGCACCTACATTATTCTTAATTTAGCCTTTAATCGTGATCGGCATGGTTAGCCTCATATAATCTCAGAGCTGAAAGGGACCTTAGAGATAATATTATTCAACCTGTTCACTTACAGGTTAGGAAGGAAGCTGAGGAGGATGAAATGGCTTCTTTCGTGCCAGGTGGTACATGGCAGAGCCAGACAAAACTCACAACATTTAGCACCTTATCCAGTTCTCTTCCCACAATTGACAGACTCATTCTCTTTCCTCCCAGCTCTGTCTTCCTTTTTTCTGAAGCTCTTGTCAATTGAAATCAACACGGCCACTGTATAAAGACAGAGTTTATTTCATGTCAAACTGTGGATCGTGTCCTGGGAGGTTAGGAAGCTCTGAGTGACTGCTCTGTGACCCTGTTTGGAGACGGTGTATATGCAGTCGACAGCAGGGGATACGTGCAGGGAAGAGGGTACATTAATCAATACCTCAAAGCCATGATCAAAGCAGTGTGTCAAGCGTACGTTTGGTTAGTGTCTTAAGAGAACTGAGTGTACATTCTGGTGCTATTTATGTGTGAGAGGAGGCAAGGGTTAGAGTTGTTATTTATTCTCTTAAAGAATTCTGTTAAGGACGTGAGAACTAGATTTCCATTCAGTTCTGTCCTCTTCGATCATTCAAGGCTGTTTCTCTTCTCGGCCGTGGGTGAGGGGCTGCAGCCATCCTGCTGATACAGATGAGAGCCGCTGCGTGGTGTCTGCACAGTACAAGCATCGTTGTCCTGGCTGACTGAGGGACTCTACAGCTTGCAAAACTCTCCTTTCCTGTGGGACCACCATGGGGGACCATAAAAATTTCATTCTGTTTCAGTCTCACACTGCATGACTGTCTTCCACAGGGGATGTCAATCTCCATTTGAGTCACACCATATATCTCCTGTTTCAGGGAGTTACTTCTCCTACTTCTGCTTATGGTCTAATTTTCTTTTCTTATACACTGACAATTAGCATCTCTATGACTTCAGCTTCCTTTCTTCAAACTCCTGCCAATCAGAAAGTACTCTCAGATCGTTAATAACACAGAGGATTAGCTGGGGAGGTGGTGTTTCCCATGGAGAAATATGAGTTTGACCAGAAGAAAATGAATGGAAAATGTGTCCCCAAATCCCCATGTGCCACTGTGAAGACAGCACGTGCTGGTATAGACACTTGCACATAAGGGGCACTGTTCACTGAGCAGAACTGGATTTCACAGCTGTCGATACTATACCCCTACCTCTCAGGAGACTGTGGGCCTCCTGAGAATCCAGCTCATGGCTATTTTGAAGGAAGCGATTTCAGCTCAGGATCTACCATTACTTATTACTGTGAAGAGAGGTAAGTGGATGCAGCCTTTCAAATATGAGATCTTGCCCTTTGACTGATATCATTGCTTGAGCAAATGACTCAGTCTGTCTTAACCTCATTCCCTGATTTCCTACTGCTTTGGGATGCTGAGATCATTCTGACATGGAGATCTGCTTTAGCCCATTGCCTGCTCCCCGCCAGTCCCTAGAGGACAGACCGATCTTACTATTTATCCTTCTTAAACTGTCACCATCTCTTCCCAGTAATTAAGACAAGATAAAAATACTAAAAATGTATGTTCCTGAAGAACCTCAGAACCAAAAACGTGAAGAAATACAGAACATATGGAAGTGAAGAAATAGGATGACTCAGAGTCAAGATCTTTAAAACATCCCGATTAAAGCCTAACCTTAATTTAGACTGCCTGGTCACCCGCTTTACAGATCTCCTAGCCTTTTCCTTCCTTTGCCACAATCTTAGTAATCGAGCATCATGCAGCCTCGCTGGCATTTTGATCTCATTATATACTTCCAACGGACTTTGCAGTCAAGTCTCATGTTTTTCTGATAAAAAGCGGCAGCTCCTTCCCTGAGATTTATTTGAGGCTTGTCTCTAGCTTTCTATTCCTTTTTAGTGCATAGATGACAGATGCTTTTTTTTAAAGTTATTTTATGATGACGTGCATCCTCACCTTCCTTGCCCAAACACTGTGTGTTAAACACACATACTCTGAATTTCTCACTTATCTGTTCTGTGGGTTGGTTCATCACCTGGGTCCTCTCCATGTCTCCAGAGGTGGTTTTCCTTGATTACTTCATTTTAACACTGACATAGCTTGGACACGCAGTAAAGCTCTAGGGCAGGGAGATGGAGCCTATCACAGTCTGAAACACTGAAATACAACAGCACAAAACCTGCCTTAGTTGCCTCGTTCAGAAGGTGAAAAGGGTAAGTGTGTTGCCATCCTAATTCTGTTCAGGTACCGCTTAGTGGGCGCAAAGGACCACCAGTGCGTTGATGGTGAGTGGGACAGTGGACTTCCAGTCTGTGAGTCGATTCAAGAAGCTCCCCAGACTGAGTCTGAGAAGGCACTTGTAAGTAGTAGGCTGCAGTCTGTCTTGTTCACAGCCTGTATCTCCAGGGCCTGGCATTTGCTCCTACCCCATGCTTGGGAAATATCTCTTCAGTTTGGCATGTTTTTGAATGGGTTGGCCTTGGCCTGATGGTAGAATGGGGTTCGTAAACTATGAACTCACATTTCATATATGGAAGTTCCCATTCACCACTATCATCATGAATATCTCCTGAGATCCTGTTGGTAGGAGTTGCCTCGTGCTTTATAGACCAAGGTATGTCAACTCATTTAGAGTTGGAAGTATTGCTTTGAAAAGTCTCTAAAATTCTTCTAGACACCAAAAACACTGAACAGTTTTTCATCAAGACTCCTCTTTCGTTTATATTTATTACTGGGGAAATAATTAGTATATTTAGATGTAAGTAATTCAATATGCTAAAGAGCTAGATTCATAGTTAAGCTATCCTGGTATCTGAGTCGGCTTTCAGGCACCTAAGCCCTGCTCACTGGCTTCAGGGTACAGTTGACCCTTGAATGAGTTTGAACTGCACAGGTCCACTTAGATGCAGATTTTTTTCAATACACATATTGGAAAAATTTTTTGAGATTTCCAACAGGACTCAATCTCTCAGACAAAGCATGTAGCCTAGAAATATTTTTAAAAAAAAGAGAGAGAAAGTTAGGTATGCCATGAATGCATAAAATATATGTAGCCTATTCTATTTTATCATTTAGTACCATAAAATCAGCAGTAGGCTATTAGCAAAGTTTGGGAGGAGTGAAAAGTTATATGTGAATTTTCAACTGCAAGGGGATTAGCGCCCCTAATACCCGCATTGTTCTAGGGTCAACTAGAAAAGGCTGGGTCTCAGTTCTTAAGTTGTAACTTAAAAGTTTTTTTCTTTCTTCAGCTTGCCTTTCAGGAAAGTAAGGAACTTTGCCAAGCTACAGAGATCTTTATGCAAAGATTAAAGGACAATGGTTTAACAATGGAGAAACTAAAATATTTTTTGCAAATAAAGAAAGCTGAGTTGGAGGAAAAAATGTTGCCCCGACATGGTAGCTGTGCAGACTGGAAATAAAAATACACCTATGAATAAATTTTCCTCTTGGTTCTGAAACTGGTTTCAGATTTTTGTCTCATTGGATTGAAATGCAACTTCACAGTAACCAACTGCAGTTATAGATATATAAAAATGCATGATGTGTGTGTGTGTGTGTGTGTGTGTGTGTGTGTGTGTGTGTGTGTGTGTGTGTGAGACTCAGGATGTGGAGAGACCAAGTGTGGTGGTGGTTTCTTTAAAACCAGAATTAGCAACATGTTAATGGGGAGTCTGTAAAGAGAATGGGTAGCTCACATCACAGCTAAGTGTGTGCCTCATATTTTTTTAATTTTTTTTATTAGTTTATTTTGATATCATTAATCTACAATTAAATGAGTAATATTATGGTGATTACACTACCCCCTTCATCAGGTTCCCGCCCCCCAACCCCATTGCAGTCACTGTCCATCAGCATAGTGAGATGCCATAGAGTCACTACTTGTCTTCTCTGGGTTGTACAGCCCTCCCTGTGCCCCCACAACATTACATCTGCTAATCGTAATGTCCCTTCTTCCCCCTTGTCCCTCCCTTCCCACCCATCTTCCCCAGTCCCTTTCCCTTTGGTAACTATTAGTCCGTTCTTGGGTTCTGTGAGTCTGCTGCTGTTTTGTTCCTTCAGTTTTTTTCCTTTGTTCTTATACTCCACATATGAGTGAAATCATTTGATACTTGTCTTTTTCGGCTTGGCTTATTTCACTGAGCATAATACCCTCTAGCTCCATCCATGTTGTTGTAAATGGTAGGATTTGTTTTCTTCTTATGGCTGAATAATATTCCATTGTGTATATGTACCACATCTTCTATGTTCCTCATATTTAATGAGACACTATGAGAAGGCAAAAATTTGCCTCAAAGTCACCAAAACTTTTAAGGCAAAAAATTAACCTCTCATTTTGGGAAAATAAGTTCAGCACAGTTATATGCTTAAAATGACCTATTGAGACAAAAATAGAATTAGAACCCAAACTCTTAACTGGGTCTCACCTATATCCTGTTTATGAAACCAGGTTTCAAATCTTCTGCAGTAATATTGCTTACTGCCTTTTAGGCGAAACCCAGTAAATCTGACATGGTGCAACCCAAGAGAATAAATTTTCTTCTCCTTTTTTAGAAGGCAGAAGAGATAAGAATCTTCAGGTTTTCCTGTCAAGATGTCCTACTGAGCTGATACGACAAGCTTCTCTCATCTCTCCCTCTGACCTCTACTCCAAACACGTGGGAAATCTGGGTAAAATGCAAACAAAATACATGGGAGAGCTTGAAGTCATGAAAAATCTGCAGGTGGAGTTACAAAGGAGAATAAGAAAATGGACTGTCAGAGAGCTCACAGTCTATTAACAGACGCAAGACATGAATATATATAGACACACACCCATAGATAATCATTAATTCAGGTGGTTAGGATGAAATGAACACCTTTAACAGAACAGTGTGCCACGGCTATCAGATGTGAAGAGGATGACTTCTGTCTGGAAGAAGGAGGAGGCAGGAAACTTGTCAATGAGAGCTCATAGTTATTTGGGCCTTTAAAAGTGGCTAGGATTTAGAGACAAGGATTAGGGAGGAGGGCATACTATGTAAAAATATATTTGAGGAATGAGTAAGAGATGCATAAGCTTTTTAACCAAGTAAATCCACTCCTAGGACTAATCTAACTTGAGCAAAATGATTTTTAATTGGAAGCTATTCATTATAGTATTGCCTGTACAGTATATGCCACAGGACCTTGTGAGCATTTGCAACATGCAATCTTAGGAAAATTTGTAAGAAATTATGGTACCTCAAACATAATGCAACCTTTTGCAGTGATAACTGTGAACAGAAAATCTTAAAAATATAACCTTAAGTAAAAATAGAACATAGAATCACAAATACTTATGATTGCATTTTTGTAAAACCTTTATTTTTATAGAAAAGGACTGGGCAATTATACACACAAGTTGAAAACAGGTGTCTTAGAATGGTGAGATTACAGGTATTTCTTCTTTTAAAGTTCTTTAATATTTCAAATCAAGTTTTTAATAATATGTTTTTTAAAAAAGACACTGCACAGGGCCAAAGAAAGATGGGGGCATGTTTAGGGAATAGCCATAGCCTGAATTGGCCTGGATAAAATATGGGAAATGATGGGACAGATGTCTGGAAAGATATATTAAAGCCAGTTTATGGAGGGCTTTAAAGGGCATATTAGATAATTTATTTGTTTATTTATCTGGGGGGTTATTTTATTTTATTTGGGTATATTAGAGAACTTAATCTTTATTTGGTTAACCGTGAGTAAAGATAGAAGACTTTCAAGCAAGGAAATGATAAGGACAGAACATAGATGATTTCTCTCACAACAGTATGTAGCAGAGGTAGAAGTAAGAAAAGAATTGAGACAGGGGAACCACTGAAGGGGTGACTGCAGCAGTCCCCACAACAGACAATGATGACCTGAACTGGTTAGGTGACAGTAGAAATAGAAAAGAAACAGCAGACATGAGAGACATGAGAAAATCAAAAACTTGTCAAATGATTTAATGTTGGAGGAAGAGGGAGGGGAAGCATTGAAAGAGGAGCCTGACATTCTATTCTTGGGAGCCTGGGTAACGTTGGGGTCCAAAGGAGAAGCTTCTGGGCATGAAAGTCCCTCTTCGGATGTGCTGAGTATAAGGTGCTTGTAAGATGTCCAATGCAATAAAAAATGCATGTCTGCCCTTAGGAGAGTAATCAGAGGTAAAGATATAGTGACGGGCTCATTCTCTTTCAGGGAGGAGTTAAAGCCATGAGAGCAGGAAAAATTATTAAAGATGTGAAGAAAAAATTTGTTACCCAGAAGAACCCAGGATGTATCTATATGTAGAGATGAGAGGGAGGATGAGGAGGTAACAACGACTAAGGAAGGAGCAACCCGAAGGTAGGGGAATCAGGGAAGTTAAGGGTAATGAAAGCCAAAGAAGCAAGCTCCCTAGTGAGATGATCCACGATGGTGGAGGCCGCTGAGACATGGTAAGAGATGAGTTAAAGGAAATTTGGACTGGGAGATAAAGGCAGGCCTCCAAGAGGTGGACCCATAAAGGCAAGAAGATGCCAAGTTAGAAGGCACGACGGGAGGGGTGGAAAGTGATTAATGACCAAGAGTAGGCAGGAGATAAAGAAGACTCTTGGGAGACGTTCATCTCATGACAGAAGAGAAATGGAATTTGAGGTTTTGGGCAAGATTGAGGGAATATTTCAGGATGAAAGACACATTGAAAATGAGGAAGGAAAAGAACAAACATCTCTTCTGAAACAAGAGAGAATAGAGAAAATTTGAGGTGGATAGAAGCTAATGTAGAATAGTTTTCAGTAAAGTAGGAGGTAAGACCATCTGCTGAGAGGAAGACAATTTGGGGACCTGGAGAGAAACGTCTGGAACACTCATTGTGGTGAGTAAAGAAAAGGACTCCAGTAGATTGAGAAATGGTATTTTGAGGACTCAAAAGGTTTATTTCCTCTTAACTTAGCTCTCAAGATTTTGTGCAATCTAGAATCCTCCTCTACTCTCATTCTTGCCAAATCAACAAATCGGTCTCATCTTTATGACAGCCCATGTTCTCTTTACCTCTAATATCATCCTCATTTTCATCTAATAATTTCCTCTTTCCTTTCAAAGCCCAGTCCAAGTCCCCTATCTTTTGTCAAAATTTCTGTGTGGTTCAACTCCTTTTCTGAAACCTTTATGGGACCTTTGGTGTTTCTGACAGAAAAAGTGAACTTCTCAGGAAAAATTGCTCTTTAATAGCAATCTCCTGAGCAAACAACATTAATGCTGAGCATTAATAATAGCTGAACTGGATTGTCAAGGTTTGGGCTCCTTCCTAGATCTATGTGATAACGAACATGGCCGGCCTTTCACTGCATTGTTCTAACAGCACTAACTGACAGGCCAACTTCTGGAGCTCAGTTGGTGCCCAGCATGTAGTAATAGCGGTGTGGTAGTAGTTAACATTTATTGAGTACTGATTATGCATTATGTTCGAGACAACTCGGCACATTGCAGAAACTCAGTAAATGTGTTAAACCCCCCACATTTTGTCCTTCCTTGGGGTGGGATAGACACCAGCACAGGGCCATGTTATTAGTCACTGAGCCCCAGGAAAGCCTGCTGGACCTAGCATCATTGAAAATGGACCACTTTTCTGGATGTATCTAGTCCAGACCCTGCTGTATCTAAGGTTTCTAAGCTAGCTGGATTGTATCTTGCATAATTCTCTTGTGTTTATGCAAAAAAAAAAAACAGAGTTCTGGTATCAAGCTCATATTATCTTTCCATTTAGGGGAAATGGTTGGCAGAGAAGAAAATAAACGATTACAACATGTTATCAAGAAAGCGTGCTAGTGAAGAGGAAGGAGATTAGGTAAACACTGCTTTATTTCTGCTGTTAATCATTCACTGGGCCAGCAGAGAGAGTCTCTGCCCGTCCATTTCAATTCAGCTATCTCTGTCCAGCCAACCACATGGCTGGAATTCAGGAACTTTGTCGTAGTGCAATTACTAGCCAACTTCGAGGTATTCCGGTAAACTCCAATCTGAGGAGGAAGTAGGAGTATTAGAGATCAAAGCAGTTTTCTTCCTTGAGAAAGTACCCAAGTCACCTTGATAGAGCTTTCTACTTCTTTCTCAGCTACCTGCAGGTCAGTGGATTATTGTGGTACCTTGGGGGAAAGGCTGCTGGTTTGGGTCAGGGATAAGACAGAGACAAAGGCTTGGAGGTATGTTTGGGGTTTGGGGAGTACTGTGTTAGGGGTAGTGTGTCTTGAAAAGTACTTTAAACCCTTTCTAAGCCTCAATTTTTAAATTTAAAATGGGGGATAATAATGCATGCTCATAAAACAAATGACAGTAGAAAAGAAGTAAAATGTTCTTGTTATTGTATCTTAAAGATGAGCATTGGTTATTGACCCTTTGCCATCTCTCCATACAACAGTTGAGGCAGGAGGTAAGCCAGACTTGCCACAGGGGTTCACAGGAGACCTGGTTTTCATCGTCTACATTCTGAAAACTGATGCAGTTTCTTTTGAAGATTTTATTAAGCCTTCCACATCTCCCATGAAAACCTTTAGATTTGATAATAAGTTGATGTTGGTCAGCTTCTAGTTGGTTTCTGAAGCTAGAAGCCTTAGTTGCCCTCACCTCCTTTGTCTTCCTCACTGGCCCAGCCTCGCAGTGTTAATGACCCCTTCTTAAAATTCCCTTCTCCCTTGGATGGGCAGGACACAGTACTATTCTGTTCCTCACGTGCATTGCTTAATCATGTCTCTTTTAGCTGATTGCTGTTCTCTTCCAAAACATAGGAGTGCAAGGAGAAGGAACAGAATCCAGAAGATGCAGAAACATCAGGATTTGTATTCAGTGTGCTGATACACTTGAATAAATACGAGCACAGAAGCAAAGAGCTGATAGAGAGATAGGGAGATTCTAGGAAGAGAGGGGAAGAGTGTGGGAGGAAGTTCTTTCTAGAGTCTCAAAGTGATATGATGGAGTGTGCAGGTGTAAATAAGGAGACCGTCCACCTGAGACAGGAGGTATTGGAATTTTTAAAGCGGGAGTTTAGACAAAATAAATACAATAACCTTAAAAAATAAATTCTGATGGAAGGAGAAATTCAGGGGCTGAGGATTTTCCCAGAGCCTCTCAAACTGTACCGCCCTAACCAGCGCTGATGGTATTTTTCACAAGAGATCGGCCCTGTGGACAATAGCTCTGAATTGGTTTCATTTCTATAGAAATTAAAAGGTGATGATGTCATTGAAATATGAAGGGCATTTGCTAGGGAAGTCTTAGCTTTTCAGTGGGCCGCTAACAGAATTCTAGACTTTGCAGGGAAGGGAAGGTGATCTAAGTTTAACGTCATTGTTTTAGAAATGAGAAACTGAGGTCCAAGGAGCTAGTGCAGCTTCTCCAAGGCAACAGAATTAAACTGTGGTCTCACAGGGACTAAACCCAGGTCTCCTCAATGCTCAGGTCCTAGCCCCCACCCGGCCCTCTGTGGTCTGCCGCGTCCTGTGCGGGTTCTGCTGAGAGACCACACGGAGCTGTGATGTTCTGCAAGGCTGCGCCTGGCCCACTGAGCTGCCACACGTCCCGAGAGCTAAGGAGGGAAACTGAATCCCTGCATCACCTCTTCAAATTACAAAACACTGCACACGCATTACTTCATCTGTCCTCCGTGTGGCAGTTAGTCATTCTCACTCTGAAGACAAAACCAAATTGAGTTTTGTAGTTCACATTTATTGAATAACTATTATATGCTGGTTACGATACCAAGTCAGAACTAGGCAGATGAATAAACACCTGTGCCTACAAGGGACCCCCCAATCCACTTCAAGAGGCCAAAGTGAATAGAGTTAAACAAAACAATGTGGTGTTACAATTAAGGTATCAGCAAGGTACTAGGGGAGCATGGAAGAGGTGGGTATTTCTTGGTGGAGTTGAGTTGGGCAATTCTTCACCGAGGAGCGACATTTGGTCTACATAGTGAATCAAGGGGAGGTTAGAGGTAAGGGCATTCATGGACAAGAGATGTTATATACAAATGCTTGCAGGTGTTTAGAAAAACTCCAGGAATGTGTTTTGGGAAAGGCAAGCACCTTCATGAGGTTGAGACACAGTGTTTTAAGAAAGCAGCAGAGGGAGAGTTGGGGGAGAGGTATGGGGATTTAGGGAATTTGGGATCTTGGGAGCTTTTAAATAAGTTGTTTTTTTAGGAATATGACAGCATCAGCATGGAAGCTGGATTACAAATGTTTGGAGGCTTTTGCAGTAGTCTAGGGTGGGGTAAGGGAAGTATGAGAACCTTTAACCTTAAAAATAAAACTGTCAGTTATTTTACCAGCAAAAAATGGGTTTGTCCTGGAATAACAGAGAATTGCAATTCCGGACATGCAAGCTACTGCAAAACCACAGGCAAGTCCTATAAACAAAACAGAGGAATGTTATTTTATAGAGGAGAATATTGGGAGGGGTTCTTCTGAAGGCAAGTCCATGGGAGAAGAGCAAGAGCTCAGGGTGATGACCGTTTCTCATTGGCTGAGTTGTAGCATGGTTGATTTCATTTTATAGGAGATGCAATGTACATCTTTTCTGTGGTGGGGCTTGTAAGGGATGATTCCTTCCTGTTAAGGGCCCTTCTGCTGGGTCTGTGATTGACGTGGAGTGGAATAGCTCCACCTTCCACCCCCCAGCTCCACTTCAGTGAGGTTTCTCCTTATTCATTTTCACAAACCTAAACCTGGACTACGGCAGTGGACAGTAGGGAGAGTGACACAGGCTGTTGCTGCTACGGCCCATGAGACAGGATGTGATGACTCTGAATATGGAAAGGGGGCAAGAGAGGGGCTAGGCTGGCTCAGGTTTCTAGTTGGGAGGCTGGGTGGATATCATTACCGTAGTTGAGACAGAAGTCAGGGTTCAAGTGTGTTGGAAGGAAGACAGTGCATATGATTAGGGATATGTTGGATTCAAAGTGCCTAGTAGATACAAATGAAGGAAATACTGATCTGAGCCTTGGGGATCAATAATATTTTCTTTAAAAGGTTTTTTTTGCCCAAATAAGAAATGTAACAAGTGGTTGACAGGAGCTCAGCTGGGCAATGGGGGAAATTGGTGGGGGATTGGTAAAGGATACAAACTTTTAGCTCTAAGATGAAGAAGGTCTGAGGATATAATGTTGTAAAATGTGATTACAGTTGATATATTGTATTGTATAATTGAAATTTGCTAAAAGAGTAGAACTTACATGTTTTCAACAGAAAAAAAAATAAGTTCAATAGGTGAGGCAATGAATGTGTTAATCAACTAGATGGGTGGGGGTGAATCCTTTTGCAGCGTGCCAAATCATGGTGATGTTCACTTTAAATATCTTACCATTTAATCACTTACACTCAGTAAAGTTGAAATTCAAAAAAAAAAAAATCCAACAGAGTCAAAAGTTTTAGTTTACTTTCAGGATTGCAAGTGAAGAGGAACATGTAGTAATTTATTTTTGAATTTGCCAAGAAAACTCACAAGTATTTATAACATTCAGAAACAGGAATGTAATTTAAATGTTCTTCCAGACAAAAAGTCATGTGCCAGGATAACTAGTTGAAATTATAGACTTTCCAGGATGAAAGGTTGCCTTCAAGTGGCAGAGCAACAGTATCTAAAGTCCAGGAACCACTCCTTTGTTAGAAATAACATTTGCAAGGTCACTTTGATGATGCAGATACAGGCTTTTCTGCAGCTGCAGGGGAAGAGAAAATATGTCCTCCATATTTTGCTGAGATTTCTTTCACTGACTTTTAGAAAGGTCCATAGTTTGAAGGGTAAGCACTGGTATTCCACTAGTTAGCAACAAGAGTAAAGAAGGCCTGAATGACTAAAAATCTATCTGTGGGAGGGAATAGGGTAGAATATGATTTTTATTAACAACTGAGCATGTAGAACATGTAAGGTTTTGCACCTGCAGAAGGCAATTGGGCCCAGAGGCCTGTAGATGATTCATGGGTGGTAGTCAAAGTCATGGGAGTAGATAATGTTCCTCCCAGGAAGGAGGACAGGCCCTGTGGGTGCCAGCCTCTGCTCTGGGTGTGACACTGGGTTTCTGTGGGCCATACTGAAGACCTGCCCAAGGGTTTCTGCCCCAGTTCATGAGCTTTCCTTTGCACTGGGGCTTAATTAAAGTCCCCTGGGGATGCAGCCAACCATTATTAAATTTACATCATTGTTCTGATGATATTTTGACTCGAAGTGTCCTGGTCCTGTTAGCCACATGCCCACACCAATTTTCTCACTCTTTTCCCTAACATTTCTTTTGACTGTTAGTAATGTGCCATCCGTGCATCAACGCAGTTCTGAGAGGCATGTGTATTTATCATTTTCATTTTTTTCCAAAAGGAAATTGAAGCTTAGAGGAGATGAGTATCTTGCCCAGGGGCACAGCTCCCATGTGGTGGAACCAGAATTCAACCTTCATGGCCTGAGTCTGACTCAGAGCCCGGGGCACATACTGTTCTCTTGTGTCCCTAGCACTATGTCTGTGGCCTCAGTGTGAGGCTAAGTGATAGAAATTCCTCACCACAGTGTAGGCTGACTTTTAAAAATCTCCTGCCATAATCTGTGGAGGGAGGAGAGCCAGTTTCTGTTGATGCCTTCCTTCTTTACTGTGGAGTGGTTGATGATATGATCATTCAGGTTAAGGATGGGGAAGAGCCTGGAGTAAAATCACCTGGGTCTGTTCTTATTAAGAAACAGGTGTGCTTTGCTTTAAAACTCAGTTTAAAATCTGACCTTGACAAAACAAACACTGAGAAAGTAGATATGCACATGGAATAGTACTACTTTTCCCTAAAGCATATTGTATCACTGGTGCTTTTGAACGTGAATTCCACAAACATTTATTGAGCACTTTAACTGTGTGGGGTACAGAGCTAGGGACGGTGAGGGGCAGAGATGAATGAGAACAGCCTCTGACTTCAAGGACCTTATGGTCTAGTGGTAAAGACAGACTTCAGATGTTAGTTATAAGCCATGTAAGAGTTAGGGTTATAAATGCTAAATTGGAATTGGAATATGGAGGTTAGACATGGAGAATAGGAGGGGGCATTGAAGTAGGGATGGGCAGAATGAGGAGGAATTGAAGAGGGAAGGAGGAGAGGGTATATATGGCTGTAGGGTATATAAGGAGGAAGTACTTGGAACTTTCAGAGGTCCTGGTTGTCTGGACCAGTCCCGAGCATGGAGGCTCATCTACTGAGGTTAGTCACCAGAAACCATATGAGTGAATGCCAATCCTGAAAGATCATTTCATTGAAATCAATTTGCTGAATTTATCAAATTATCAATTTATTTAACATTATTTTAAGAAATATTTATTTTGAATGTATTCAGTAATTTTAAGTATATTCTTTTTGAACATAATTAATGAATATGTTCTTTCCAGCAGCATTTGAAGTATTGTTATTTAATTTCTTGAAGGTGGGGAATTAATCTTATGGATCTATTTTTATAAATATGCTCATGAATATTTTCTGAATATATTCAATGTGTCTATTTTTCTTGTGAATATAAGTGCAACAATTTGTATGGGAAAGTTTCACTTCATACTATTATCTTCTTGATTTTTTATAGTCAAATTCTATTTTGTCAACATATTGGTATTTTAAAAAGTCTCTTTCTTCAATTTCACTAAAATTCAATAAACATACCAAATCTACAGCTTATCAAAAATTAAAGAAATTCAGTTCCATAGTTTTTGTAGTTCATAACAATTTATATTGCATGTGAGAAATTTATCATAGTTTGCAAATTTCACAGGTGATTTCGCGGACTGGTTTTCATTAAGTGGAGCTTGCCTTGCCCACCACTGTCTCTAGTCTCATCGGATTGCTGGGAGAGTGGGAGGTGATAGGGAGGGAGGTTCTAGGAAAAGAGGGGAGAACAGGAAAGAAAAGGTGTGTGTGAAGGCTGTTAATGCTGATCCTGGCTCCTCCCATACTCTGCAGACCACCTTAATTTATGCGGTACAAATTCTGTAAACATGTTTTCGGTAAGCAAATACATTCGATAAGTTGTTCATTAGGTTGAACTTACTTTTTGGCAGAATTGTTCCTGAAGCCATGTACAGAGCTCATGGGAGAGGATGTGCATGAGATGGAGTTTCCCTACGGCAGGTGGAAGAATGGCTTCATCAGAACTGAATTTGGGGCAGATAGGATTCTATGAGTTGTTCTCCACATAATGGGAAGGGCCACTATAAACCTTTTACTCACATAATGTAGGACAGAAGCGTCTTGGAGGGAGATATTGGGGGAACTCCCTTTATCTAAATGGATAGGTACTTAGTATGAATTATGGTCACATGAGGAGCGTAGAATTATCTGGGTCTAACAGAAGCATCAGAATATAGGGTGAAATTCAATATTTCAGTGGGAGTTAAGGTCATATGTTTATTTAAGGACAATGACTATTTCTAATGTAAATTTAAGATCTATTGTTTTTTCCAATATAAGTGGTGGTGGAGAAAAAGTCTCATGATTTTGCTTTCAACAAGTCTTTAAATAATGAAAGTACATTTGTCATGTATATTTTCTTTTTCTTTATAGATCTATATATATCCCTACATATATATCTCTCTATGTAAAAATGTTTTTTCCAAACTGCAAATGGCTTGATGGTTTTTTGCCTTGTTGGCAGCTGTCATGTGGAGCTCCCAACACTATGTACAGTGATCCCACTCCTTTCCTCCATCTCATTGTTTTCCTGCATTTTGTGTTGTTTTGTTTTACACCTGTTCCCTCTAACTTCCTCCGTCACTTCCTTGGTCAGATCATCTCTGTGGTTCACGTGGCTGACTGCAATACTCTTCTTAATCAACTTCTCTATTCCTTCCCTCTGTTCAGTTCAGCCTGTCACGTGTGCATCTGCCATAGTGATCTTCTTAAAGCACATTGAGTCACTCCTTAGTTTAAAAGCAAATAAACCAAAACCAAAATCCAATCCAAAAAGCAATGGCTCTTTATTCTCCAGTGAGTAGCATCTATAAATTCCTGAACTTGATCCTTACATCTCATTCAGACACATCTATAGCTGCACGCTTAACAGCCATCTCTCCATCTCAGGCACCTGACTTACCATGCAAATTGAAGTATTATCTGCTGTTCCCCCAATATGCCTGCATCCATCTCTAACTTTTATGGTATATCTAACTCAGATGCAACCACCTCCCATCTTTCCACTTGGAATGAGTCCCTCTTCTAGGCACCGTGCTTCCCTTCCACAGAGGTTAACACTCATTGTCTTGTGTTGTGACACTTCTGTGCATGTCCTTTCTCTCATTTTAGGCTGTAATTCCCATGAAGATGTGGCTTCCAGAGCATTTATCCTAGTGCTTTACAATTGCTTATTAAATTGAGTTCTTTCAACAGAAAATAGTTGAAGAAACATCAGGTTATGCCCCTCAGAGCTCCAAATGGGACCCTTCATCGAAAGGACAGAATGGGAGCCTGGCCTTTTTCTGGGCTGTGGAGAGTCTTTGATCCAGCTCCGTTCCAAATGATCTTGGTCGCCGCCCTATTGGCTACTGTTCTTGGTGAGTAGTGGGGAGATAAACTCAGGTTAGCAATAAACATTTAAGATGGTGCCCTCATTCACTTTAAGATTAACAGAGATGATTCAGCTTCTTAACAGAAATACAACTTCAGCAACAAAGGTTTATTTGGCCAGAAATCTGGAATTTATTTGGGATTTCAAATTTAAGGAGACTTGGAATTTTTGGAATTTAGGAGACATCTTCTTGACTCATTGAAGAGGCGGTTTTCTAGACACATCCCCCTAGAATTTATTCTCCAGGAATTTCCAAAACAATCTCCATCCATGACTTGAAACAAATCTATACTATCCATCGTTCTGACCGAACAAATTTCATTGCCTGTGAGTTTATCCAGAATGGAGTGGGGAAGTGAATACTTCTACTGGGATCTCCTGAAAGAAAGGTAAACCAGTCTTGCATTTAATTCTTGCAAGGAGAGAAAGATTAAGATTTTTATGCTTCAAGGGTTTTGTGCTTGTTCCTTTACAACATTCCAAATTCCAAAGGTGCGAAAAAGTACAAATTAAAAAATGTTATTTGTATACATCTTCCAGCCACCCAGTTTCCCTTCCCTGAGGCAATCAATATTATGCTATAATTTTTTTATTTTGGTATTATTAATATACAATCACATGAGCAACATTGTGGTTACTAGATTCCCCCCATTCTCAAGTCCCCACCACATACCCCATTACAGTCACTGTCCATCAGCGTAGTAAGATGCTATAGAGTCACTACTTGTCTTCTCTGTGCTATACTGCCTTCCCCGTGCCAATCCCCCCCACATTATGTGTGCTAATTGTGATGCCCCTTATTCCCCTTCTCACTCCCTTCCCATCCCCCCTCCCCCAGTTCCTTTCCCTTTGGCAACTGTTAGTCCGTTCTTGGGTTCTGTGAGTCTGCTGCTGTTTTATTCCTTCCATTTTTGCTTTGTTCTTATGCTCCACAGATGAGTGAAATCATATATAATGCTATTGTTAATGAAATAATATGTTTCTGTAAGGAAAATTGGGAGCCTTTTGGCTTTGCCCAGATGCATCAGAGTCAGCCGATATGGGGACTCTGCCAGGCTGATGAAATCATGCTTGCTATCCTTTTAAGATAAATTATCTCATGTATAGCAGAGGGAGGATGAAAAACGTCTCCTTTTACCATTGTCATTGTCATTTTCATTATAATTTATCAACAAAGTGTTACTGATCACTCATTGGATTTATTGGACAATGGGGATTACAGTAGTTACTATTTTTCTTGATTAGAGGAGAAAAGAATGGTGTTCTAAAAATCATACTACTAACATATTAAGATGCTGTGTCCCAAGCTATAACTTCTGGGGCTCTTTCTCATTTTGGTGCTCAGGTGATTGTGGTCCCCCACCAAATTTACTCTTTGCTTCTCCTGTAATTGAGCTGAATGAGACAAACTTCAAAACTGGAACTGTTCTGAAATACAACTGCCGCCCTGGCTACAGTAGGACCAGTTCAAGAAATCACATTACCTGTCAAGTAGGAGGCTCCTGGAGCCACAGCAACTTCTGTGTTAGTAAGTATGAACATTTATTTTTCTTATTTGTGCTTTTTCCTTCTTTGCAGAGTTGTCTCAGGAACTAAGCTTTCAAATGCAAATGAGACTCTTTGGTCACTCAGAGACCATCCAGTTTGTCAGTTACTGATTCTAATGTACACAAGTGTGCCACTTCTTGAAAAACATAAACAAATAAATAAAACAAAAATTATGAAAAATAAGTTTATCCTTTATAATATAACTCAAGTAAACACTTCTTTTGGAAGGAAACTACAATTCAATTTTAATACACTGAACAACAAATTCACTCCTTCCAGAATTACAAAAACTAATGTGGATAGACGGTAGTCATGCAGTTTTCAAAGAACCCTCATCCAAAATATACGCTGTGTTTGGAAGATGTGATTCACCCTCAGCTGAGAATACATTCTGCAATGGTTTTCCAATAGTACAGGTATATAATCCATACTCCTTCGTTGTTTCTTTTGTGACGAAGGACACGCATTTTTGAGTGGCCTCAATTCAAAGTACACGCCACAGGCATAGAATGGAACACAACTAGATGGCTACTCAGTGTGTTCAGTCTTGGACCATAGACTCCATCACCACAGGGATTTGACTCTGAGCAGTTTTCTCTGTTGGTAAAATGTGGACCAGAAAGAAGTGAAATCAGATTTTATATAAAATTCAGTGAGTCAAGATCAGAAGTGAGTTTGAACCACCGGGTCTTTCTGGAAGGAGAAGTGAGAGCTAATCACTCCGTCATCTTTTATAATACTGTCCGTGAGTACCTGGAATCACACTAACCATCGTTTTAATTTTTCTCTCAGAGAAACGATGCCGAAACCCCGGAGAATTACAGAATGGGCAAGTGGTAGTTAAGACAGATTATTCTTTTGGATCACACATAGAATTCAGCTGTTCAGAAGGGTGAGTTTGAACCAATCTAGAAACAATACTTTTCTTTTGAATTAATTAAAAAACATAGCTACTGTGTGCACATATTTCAAAAGTAAGACTGATGTAAAAAGGTGTGCATGGAGAGCCCTTGCACCCTATTCTTTCCTGTCCTTAAACAGGGACCCACTTTTATTGGTTTCTTTTATAGCTTTCTAGTATTTACTTTTACAAATACAAGCTAAGAAGTTAGTATGTATTTTTATTTTGCACCTCTCCAGTCACAAATGTAGTTTTGTATCTTGCTTTATTTTTTTACTTATCAGTATGTACAGGAGATGTTTCTGTGTATGTGCATAGACAGGTTTTTCCCTGATTATATTTTACAACTGCATAGATTTTATTGTGTGAAGTATCATGGACTAACAATCTCTTTGATGGATCCACGGGTATTTCCAATCTTTTGCTATTCTGAGCAGGACTCTGATACATTACCTTCACCTATTTCACCTGCACTCCCTACCGACTTCCCCCGTGGCAACCTCCAGTTTGTTCTCCATGTTTATGAGTCTATTTTTATTTGTTTGTTTATTTCTTAGATTCCACATATAAGTGAAATCAAATGGTATTTGTCTTTCTTTGTCTGACTTATTTCATTTAGCATAAGACCCTCTAGGCCCATCTATGTTGTGATAAATGACAAGATTTCATTTTTTATGGCTAAGTAATATTCCATTGTATATACATACCACATCTTCTTATCCACTCATCTATTGATGGATGCTTACATTGTTTCCATATCTTGGTTATTGTAAATTATGCTCCAGTAAACATACAGGTGCATCTATCTTTTCAAATTAACAATTTTGTTTGCTTTGGGTAAATTCTCAGAAGTGGTATTAACTGGGTTGTATGGTATTTCTATTTTCAATTTTTTGAGGAACCTGCATGCTGTTTTTCACATGGGTATACTAATTTATATTCCCACCAACTGTGCACAAGAGTTTTCTTTTCTCCACATCTTCACCAACACTTTTTATCTCTTGTCTTGTTGATATTAGCCTTTCTGAAGAGGGTGAGGTTATATTGTGGTTTTTATTTGCATCTCCCTCATGATTAGTATGCTGACCATCTTTTCTGGTTTCTAGTATATCTTCTTTGGAAAAATGTCTATTAGGTCTTCTGTCCATGTTTTAATAAAATTATTATTATTTCTTTTTGGTGTTGAGTTGTATGGGTTCTTTATATATTTGGGATATTAACCCCTTGTCAGATATATCATTTGCAGATAAATTCTCCCATCCAACAGTTTGCCATTTTGTTTTGTGATGGTTTCCTTTGTCATGCAAACATTTTTAGTTTGATGTAGTCCTCCTTGTTTATTTTTTGCCTATTCTTTTTCTCTTAAGGTAGTCCCTTTAACATTTCTCTTGAGGCTGGTTAAGTGGTGGTGAACTCCTTTAACTTATGTGTGTCTCAGAAACTCTTTATCTCTCCTTCAATTCTAAATTATAACCTTGTCAGATAGAGTATTCTTGTTTATAGGTTTTTCCTTTCAGTACTTTGAATATATCATGCCCCTTCTTCTGGTACCCCTATAATGCAAATATTGTTCCATTTGGACTTGTCACACAGTTCTCTCAATATTCTTTCATTCTTAGAGATTTTCTCTCTCCGTGCCTCAGCTTCTTTGTATTCCTCTTCTCTAATTTCTATTCCATTTACCATCTCTTCTACTATACACTTTTTATTTGCTAAATTTGGCAACTCTAGTTTAATGGAACTCTTGCTGTGGCCCACAGTAAAAGCATTCTCCATTGGTAACTAAGACTTCTAGAGCAACAGAGATTATTACTTTTATTATTTTTACTTTTTATAATTTATTGAAGTTTTAGGGTATATCATAATACATGATCAGTTTTTAACTGACATTCCATAGGCACTTGAAGTGAAGGTATATCCTTTATTATTGGTGCACAGATTTGATATAGACATATTAGGTATACTTTACTGATAAGCTCTTTTGAATCTTTAATTATGCTTCTCTTTATATGCCTCAAGCTTAAAGATAGGAATTAGAGTAAATTAACAATTTCATAGTTATTTTAAATATCACAAAACAAGTTATTGAGAAATAATAGAATATTTTGACTATTTTTCTTATGTCCCTTGTATTTTTGTTTTGTTAAAATTAGTGCTATGTTTTTGGTGTATAAATACACAACTCTTCACTGCAAATCAAAACCATTAACACTATAATGTGCCTGTCTTTGCGTAGTTTAATAATCTTGGTTCTGATGTCCAGTTTCTGGGATATTAAAACCATTATCCCTGCTTTTCTTTTTGTTTGAATTTGCTTGATATGAGTCTGCCCTTCCTTTTTTTTCTCATCTATCTTAAGTACTTTCAGGTTTGTCTCCTTTATAGCATGCAGAATTGAATTTTGTTTCAATAAAAAGCTTTTTATCTTTCACTAGGAAACTTAAGTCCTGTTACATTTATTGATGGTATGAATGATATTTCATTCAGTCACTCTTAACCTTACTTTGTCCTGCCTTAGATCTATCTGCTTGTTCTGTCTTCACCACTCATTGCTTTTTTGTTTTTGTTCTTGCTGAAGTTTCCCCTGTCATCACTCACTTGGCTGTAGTTTGTCTTCTGGTGATTTCTTTTTAAAAAGTTCCAAGTGAAAATTAGTCCTTGAGTTCTTGCAGGTTCAAATAATATCTGAGACCTTGAAACTTAAAAGATAACATGGTTGGAATATTATTCAGCCATAAAATGGAAAGAAGTTCTGCCATTTGCAACAACATGGATGGATCTAGAGGGTATTAGGCTCAGTGCAATAAGACATGCAGAGAAAGACGAATACCATATGATTTCACTTATTCAAGGAATATAAAAACAAAGCAAAACAGAAGGAACAAAGCAGCATTAGATTCATAGACACCGAGAAGTGGCTAGTGATTACCAAGGGAGATGGGAGTGGGGGAGGAGGACTGCTGAACCACTGTAGCCTACATTTGATAATGAAGAAAAAAAAAGATAGCATGGCTGGGTATAAAGTCCTTGGCTCCTACTTTCTTTTCTTGATATCTTATAGACACTACTGGATATCTTTTTCTAGTGCATGTTACTGTAGAGAACTCTGATATCAACCTGGATTTCTGACTCTTATATGTGACTTGGTCTTTGTTTGGCTGTCCAAAGATATTATTCTTTATCTTTGAAATCTAATAATCCTACTCTTAGTTGTTCTGATACAGACCATTTAGTTCAATAGTTTGCTGCTATGTTATGTGCAATTTTAAGCTGCACATTAACATATTATTTTATTTGTGTGATATTTCCTTGAAATACATTCTAAAATAGCTGTTTTGTTCTGTTTGTGTTCCTTCTTCAGTTTCTCTATATGTTGATTCTCTGCTTGTCATCTATGTCTAACATTGTTCTCTAATCTTTTTTTGTTGTCATTTAATTTTGTTTTATTTTCTCACATTTATCCTATTCCCCTCATTGTGTATGGCTCCCAAGAGGGAAAGTGGGAAGATCCAAAACTAAGGTGCTATTTGAACACTAAAGTGTTCCTATTGGAATAACCAGAAACGATACTTTTCACTTGATTTCCTGGCTGGGTTAGAAAAATTATGTTTTTAAGAAACTTCAAAATAAACAAATGGTTAATCCTCAATGTATTTAATATTATTAAAAGACTCATTTTTCTTTAACTTATTATTAAATAAATTCCAGGGGGCCTCAGATGGCTGATGGTAACATTTATATTAATGTTCAGTCACACTGTAGGTTTTTTACATGATGATAATACAATTTGAAATCATACTAACAATGCTTTCTTTTCCTGTTACCATAATACATAGATAGCAGTAAGACAAACTGGAGAAAGCTTAGGATTTGTCAAGAGCTGTAAAAATGGGAGTCATGAACAGGGAGTTAATGGTATGTGGGAAAAGAAGTCAGAAGGAGGCTACAAACCACAGGACAAGACATGAGAGTTTGGGGCCAGTAACGCAGTTGGTCCTCTCATCCAGAAAAAACTGCAGAACACACCCGATGAGTCTTTTCCCTAAATGGTCCAGCTTGAGCTCTGGATGAGCTCCATGCCTGACATATAGTCAATGCTCACTATTAGGTTACAGGATAAAAGAATAAATGAACCCACTTGAAACATCTCATTGCAGTGATGAAATTTTACTGAATGGAATGCTCAATGGGAAGTGTTATCTGAGAATACCTTATTTCTTTATTTTTAGTATTGAATAACAAGTCTGTTTGCTCAGACCTTTTTATCCAGTTTAACTTAGGGTAGGAAAATTTCCATTAAAATCTTTGATCCTATTTTGTTCAGATATATTTTAATTGGCCCAACCACCAGTTACTGTGAGATCCAAGATAAAGGAGTTGACTGGAGTGATGATTTCCCGCAATGTGTGAGTAAGTAGACCTCTTCTGACTTCACTACAAACCTAAACCATGTCAGGTAATAAAACTCCTGTGCCTCTTTGGTGCTTCTTGGACTCTCCGTTAGAATTTGCATCATGAATGTTAGACTTGTAAGGATGTGTACCCTGATTATTTCTTCCTCTTCACGCACCATCCCAGTTGCCAAGTGTGAGCCTCCTCCTGCCATCAGCAATGGGAAGCACAATGGTGGAGATGAAGACTTCTACACATACGGCTCTTCTGTCACCTACAGCTGTGATCCCAACTTCTCACTGTTAGGCCAAGCCTCCAGTTCTTGCACAGTGGAGAATAAGACCATAGGCATGTGGAGCCCAAGCCCTCCTACCTGTAAAAGTAAGTCAAATAGAATTTTGGGGTTCTTCTTTGAATTTTTCTTTTTTGTTTAAAGGAATAAGGAAGGTGTATTTATTGGGGGAAATGGAAGATTCAAAATCAAATTAATGACTACAATAATGCAGTCATTTATTTGGTCAGTTGATTCTAATGTGTGATGTACCAGTAGACAGTATCAAGCAGCACCAAAATCTCATGGACTTTGTGATGTAAAAGTTGATTTTCATTTATACTGAGTCTGTTGCACGTTTAGGAGTCTCTCTTTGGAAGCTATCGTCTAAGTGTTAATGTATCAACCTGCTCAGAAACCCAGGTTGCTTTGATTTTGTGGTACCTCCATATCAAAATGTGCTTTCAAAATCTTGTCAGTAGAGAAAGAGAGAAAAGAAAATTGTTCTCTGGTTTTTAAAAACTTTTGCCTGAAAGAGACCACATATCACTTTACATTGCAGCCTGTTGTCCAAATCTCATGTAATGCATAGACTGTGTGTGTACACTATCAGAACTACATGTAATGTCAACCACAAATGTGTACAGAGCAGCAAAATCTACTAAACACAGAAGGTCACCAGGACAAAGCAAACAATGACAGAGCCAGAAGATCCCTTATACTGTTGATAGTTTGCTAATCTAAGGCATCTTCCTTTGCTGCTGTCGACACAGCTTCACTTATTATCCTGACCCACCACAGGACATAGTCCAATCAGGGAATAGTGTGAACAGTTAAAAATGTCTGGGGTCTAGACTGCCAGAGGTGGAAATAGCAGGGAGTGAGGCCAGGGTTTGAAGGACCTGGTCGGTCTATTACTCACAAGGAATTCAAAGCTAAGGGGAAGAGGAGACATTGAAAGGCTTTAACCAGGGGAGTGAATGTGTTGCCTTTCAGGAAGATAACTCAGGCTACAGAGTGGATAACAATTTGAAGTGGGACAAAGTTACCCCATGGGCACCTGTTGCAACCACCCAACCAAGATGTGGAGGTGACTTCACTTTTCAGGGCAGTGGGCCTGGAAAGAAGCTGAGAGATCATGGAGGACTTCAGGTGGCAAGACTGGCAGGACTCCCTGACTGACAGCTGTGGGGCGGGGCAGTTTGTTCTTTGCTTGTAAGGGTGCAGATCTCTGATGCCCGGCTGCCTCTTCACCATGACCACCATATCATTGCCATTGGCCACAGAACCACTCCAGAATCATCCAGGGAAGGGGAGGATTTTTTCATAAGGGGAATATTTGAGTACTTCAAGATCTGTGTTCCTTCTGGGTTTTACAGAGCTAATTTTTCTTGGGGAAATGAGGAAGTTGGAGTTATTCACAATCATCTCCTAATGGAACCAACATGAAGGGTTCTCGTTTTACTGAGGCTTTTAAAAGGTGAAATCATAACTATAATAGTATATATAAATATTCCCTTTAAAGTGTTTTCCTTATATCTACTTGACATGTACTGTATCAAGCTTTTGTGTTATACTTGGAACTGGCTTTGTGACAGCAGTAATAGCCTTATCACCATTTCTCTTTTACAACCCACTTCTCTTTTCTTATGATTCTTTAGAAATCAGCTGTGTTCAGCCAGAGCTTAAAAATGGAAAGATAGTCTCTGGATTTGGACCCATCTATACTTACAAGGACTCTATCGTATATGACTGCAACAGAGGTTATATCCTCAAAGGCAGCAGTTTAATCCATTGTGAAGCTGATAGTAACTGGGATCCTGTTCCTCCTACTTGTGAGATCAGTGAGTATGGACCATGAAGGAATTTCATTGTTCATCTAAATATATTCAGAAATGTTGGTGGAGGCATACTCCTATGCCTAAACCCATATGAATCACAGTGAACATTTTAATTTAGATCAATAATTGTTTTTATTTTTCTTTTTGGAAAAAAGGATGATCATAGCACACTGTGTAAAGTCACGTAACATCATGTAGAGGCTGCCACATACAGTTGTGTGGGTTGGACACCCTTCGACACTAAAGGACACATTAACATTTTAGGCATTAGCATATTTATTTCAACAATTCTATAGAAATTTCAGTTGATAGAAAATTGTTTTGTATTAACAAAATTATGGTAATTGAAAAGATAAATAGTAAAGTGTCCTGAAGAAAAAGTGCTAACTTGCAAGTTTTAGTAACTTGCATAAAAATGTGGTGTGGACTAACTGTGATTCTGACACTCTGAAGTTATCAACTTGTATGGATCATTAGAAATGGCGTGGTGCTAATAGTAATGACGATAACCTGGTGCTAAGGTAGGTATATAACAATATTAACTCATGTGGGAATAGGGAGTTACTACTCATGAGTACAGCGTTTCTTTCTGGGTTGATAAAAATATCCTCAAGTTGAGTAGTGGTGATGGTTGCACAACTCTGTGAATATACCAAAAACCACGGGATTGTATATTTTAAATGGGTGAATTTTAGGTGACTTGTGTCTCAGTAAAACTGCTGAAAGAGAACCTTACCCTCAATACCATTCTAAATGTTTGAAGATAAAAATGTAATAAAGATCCAGCTTGGCCGATGTTTGTATCGTACTTCCCTAGGCATATGAATCAGTAGCATAGGAAAGAGTGAAAAGGACCGGATGCGAGGTCTAGAGTCAGAAGATGCTTGGACTTGACTTGTTCTTACCAAGCCCTAAATGATAAGGTTGCTGGCATCACCTGGATAAGGGGAACCATCCAATTAGTCAGGACACAAAGTTAGATTTGTTTGTCTGCAGTAGTTCTCCAGTCATATCTACCTAGCAAGCCCAGTGCTTCAATTCAGAGACCAGACTTTCTGGAGTGGATTGAAGAACAATGAAGAGGATTAACATTTTGGGTAGTTGGCACCACACACAGAAACTACTTAGTAGTGCCCTTCGTAGGAACCTCTGTGGCGTCATGCACATTTAGGCACATGTCCATGTGTGTTTTCTGGTGTGGCTGATTGATCAGCATGGCAGGCCAGTTCCTGGGTGAATAAGCACATGATACCCTTTGATAGGACAGGCTCATTGTTCACTGTCACATCCCTTGTAAATGTCCTCTTCCCTTTTTCTTCCTTTATGAACAGATAGTTGTACTGACTTACCATACATCCCACATGCTTCCTGGGAAATACATGGTTACAGTCAGCCAACAAAAAAGGGAGTATATGAAATTGGGACTGTGCTTAGATACCGCTGCCATCTTGGCTATAAACCTGCGGTAGACAAGCCTACAACTGTGTCTTGTCAGAGGAATTTGGAGTGGTCTCCATACATAGCATGCAAGGGTGAGTTTCTGTTTTTTAAACCTTTTTTGTATATTAAATGTCCACCATGTGCTAGGATTTTCTACCTTAAATGAATATAATTTACCCCTCAAGATGAATTTAGAATATTAACTCAACAGAACTATTATTGTCAGAAGGGACCGTGAAGATCTGGGAGTTTAAGGAGCTGGGAAATTGTCATCTTACCCTATCCTAATGAGACATAGATAAAGAAGTTAAACATTATGCGATTAAGTATTAGCTTCATTACTGGTAAGGGTAGAATGGAGAGTATAGCCCAACATCACCAGGGTTAGACCTTCAACACAAGCCCTTTTCTTCCCAGTGTAGCCTTTGGGGTGTTTGGTAGATGGAAAGTCTGTGAAACTGATATGAACTCAACCAGCTGCAAGGTGACTCATGCCTCATGTGTCTTAATCCAGGGGACTGCAGATTAAAAGAGCTGGGTCTTGTGACCTGCTTCTAGAAGCCATATCCTGACCCTTGACCCAGTATTCCTGCCTCAGCAGGACAGAAAGGAGACTTTCCCCAGTCTCACTAGTAGATGATGGTTCTTCTCTTTTTGAGAGCATGAGTGAGGGGCTGAGAGACAGAGAGAATGTAATTTTATGGGCTTCAGTGGAATTGACAACAGAGGGAGAGAAAAGGCTTCCTTCTACACAGCTATCAGAATCTTGACATTTTAGAGGTGAAGACGCTGTGGTCCAGAATATAGGGAAATTCATTCTCCAGATCAGAATTTGAAAAATGTGTGAAATGCACAAATGATGAAAAATGGTGGGTTTAGATCAGCCTGTGGAAAGATAACATGTCACATTAGAACTTAAAGTTAAATTGCAGTTATTCAGACTCATTTTGGGGACATGAAAGGTTTTAACAAAATTACTGACTTAAAATATAATATTTAGCAAAAACAATTGCCATCATTAAAATAACAAAATATTTGTAGGTGTAAGCCTTTGAGGATCCTCTTTAATGAATAAAAAACAATGACATGTAATTAATACACTAATTTTTTCTATACAGATGTATGTTTATTTATATATGTTTAAAAACCTATTTTTAAATTATGTTTGTTTTACTCATTACTTATATTTAATTGTTTAATAAAGATTTCTTTAAAACCATTTAACAAAGCAGAAGTGAAGTGGTATTTATCCCAGTTATCTTAAAATTTGATTAATTATGAATCTGGACTCAAAACTTAAATATTTAAGTGTTTTCTACAATGTAAAGCATTACATAAATACTGTTATAATTTAGGAACTATATGAATGTTGGATATTTTTATTATAATTTGTAAACAAATGAATGCTGACAGTATTTGAATATGCCCCAAAGACCCCATTGTAGTGCTGGACAAGAGCCTGATATAGAAATAGAGCATTTTATTCAGTTCTGATGTTTATCTGACATAAAACATTATCAAGTTCTATCTGAAAGTATTTTTCCTAGTGAATAAAAACCTTTTATCTCTATTTCAGATATTATTGCATTAAACATGAAAAAAACTTGAATAACTATCTCTCTTGGTATCAACTAAAAGAAAATCCTGGCCATAAGCAATAATTTAAACTTATTTCTATGCCTTAGCTGTTAGGTGGATACACATTTTTTAGAATATTATGAGACTGAAGAGATCCAAGTTAACAGAGAGCTTAACACTGATGTAACCCTAATTGAAACCATAAGGAAATGGATGTCATTTGTCATTGTTTTTGAATAATTTTGAAAATTTACATTTTCTTGCAGGTTTAATCCAACCTCTCATTTCTGAGGCTCCTATTGAAAATACTGAGGTGGAGGGAAATGACTGGGTTGGAGTCCTTTAGCCCATTAGGGAAAGGGAGAGCAGACTCAGGGTCTTGGAAACCCTTTTCTGCTTCTGCCATCTCTCTCCAGCGATGCCATCTTCCAAAGGTGGAAATGAGATTATTAGCCACAGGTGCCCTCCTCATGGTGATTTTACTAACCATTAGCATCATTTTTAAAAATATTTTTTAGAGGCATGTTGCCCAGTACCACACCTGAAGAATGGCAAAATCACTTTACTTAGAAAGAGTGGCTCCAATCATAGCTGTGACTATTTCTACAGAGACGTGGTTTCATACACATGTTATGATAAATACGTGTTTGAAGCTAACTGCCAGGAGGATGGCATGTGGAATCCCAAAACACCAACATGTGATGAAAGTAAGAGCTTTGGGACTATGGTATTTTATAAGTTTCTTCATATCAAAGGGATGGGTTATTAACGGAGGTTTCTAATTAGGTAAAAAAAATTTGTATACCCTGCATGAGTTTGGAGTGGATAAATTCGTTAAAATGCGTGGCCCCCTGGTCCAACTGTCTTTTTCCCGCATTGGTCGTTCCCATTCTCTCCACCTGACTGTTTCCTTTTCTTTTCTGAATCAGTGAAAATAGTTCACATCTAATAGATCAGCTAGACTTTTCAATTATTGCCTTCTGTTTCTTGGTATTTATTCTCTTTTCTTCTCTCCCTTTTGGTTCACGCCTTCACCTGCAGTATAAGACCCTCCAAAATCCACTGGAATCTGTCTTTCTGAACTTGCTTCCCTTCTGCTGCTGTCCCTTAGCCCTCCTTCAGACTGAATCCCAGTGTGAAATGCCTACCTCTTCCTCACCAAGAGCACTTGTGTGCTAAACACAACCCTCCCTTCTCCCATTGTGTTTCCATAGCTCTATCTATTAACAATCAGAAACAATCACTCCCGCTGAGATAGTGATTCCTTTTCTTGCTTTGCAGGTAAGAAGAAGCCCACAGGAGCCCCAGAGTGGCCAGGCACTAGATGCAGCTTAGAAATCAATGGACATCTTCTTAAACTTCCCTGGTAGAAGTGTTCCCACTTCACCAACCAGGATTTTTCAATCTACAGATCCCAGAGTTTAGGGATATGAAACTCAATTTCTCCCCGTGGGTCACTTAGTGTGTTAGTAAATCATCTTACCATCTTACTTATGCCTTTGTCTCTTGGTTCCTGGCCCCATGCATTTTATTTTATTTTACTGGGGACTCACTACTATATAAAGGTTGACCTTTAATTTAAAGTGAATACTATATCCTAGAAGATATTTTGAAGAAATGTGGAGCCCCACCTTTGTTAAGTATTGCCTTTCAACTGGCACTTCCACTGTGCCTTTAACAGGCCATGCCAATGTTCTCATGGGTCTGTGGGTGCTGGCTGTTGCAGTCTGTAATATGAGCAGTGCATTCTATGGCCGTGCTCCCAGCACCACACCTTTTTTGCTGTGAATGAGTCTTGTAGTTCCGTGTAGCAGGATCCTATGCCAATTAGAAAGGCTCTCAAATCCTTCAGGTAACACTGTTGACTGAGTCCCAAAGACAGGAAGGGCACACCCGTGTCTGGAATAGTTGTCTATTTCTGTCAGAGTAAATAGCTGTCTCTTCCAGGTGGAAGGATGTGCAATATGGTCAACTTGCTACCAAGTGGCTTTTTAGTTGTCTCAAGGGATGCTCTCAGACTAGGGTCTTAGCATTATTGGCAGGTTGGAGATTCAGAGACAGTCTGGTAGGTGGGAGTCCATGCTGTTGGGCCCTTGCTTGTCCTCCATGCAGTCTACTACTTTGCTCCTTTTCCTCTATTACAGCCAGTGACAGGATAGCTGACTTCAACTGGCTGAGTTATTTCCTTCTACTTGGTTGTTTAATGCTGTTTCTACTGAGGATGCTCCATTGATGTTAACACAAAATAAAACAAAACCTTCATACCTCCTGGCCACTCCCATATGTCAAGTTACCTGCTTCTACCCCAGATCTCATTGTGTTCAATCTTCTAATCTTTGTCCTTAAGGGTTCTGACAGAAAACCATTCATTCCAGGCCATGATTCCTAATTTAGTCTATCCTTAGGCCACTTCTTTTTCCAACAAAGAGAATGACCAGATGTACAGCCTAAAGCTCTGCCTATCAGGAAGGTTTCCCCTTACTTCTGTCTTTGTAGCCAACCCCAATTGGGCTTTAATGCAGCTTGCATTCATTTTAGCTTGCAGACAAAAATACACATCTGTGAACCAGGCTCACACTTTCCTCTCTGCAGCTCTCTGTTGGTTGGTGGTGATGGATACCCCATATAACCATGAGTGTGAGCTAAGGCAGAGGCATTTGTGCAATTGTGGCTAGGGCACAAAGATCTGGGATCCCTGTTTGTGCAGTTTGCTTGTACCACCTGGTCCTGCTCACGCTCAATCCCAGATGTACCACTTTTATTTTATCATAGATCATGGTCTGAATGGCCTTATAATTTGATGGGTCTGAATAGACCAAGCTCATGATGGGTGATTCTGTCACATAGTCACTTCATGACCCCATGTCAGGAGCTGTTTTTATCAGGACCAAGGAACATGGCAAGAGTTACATTTCAAGAAGCACATCATCCTCTGTAGCAGTGCATTCATCTTTGCTTCAGGATCTTAAGGGTCTATGATGTGATTGTCCCAGTGGCATCTGCATATTTTCCCACTATAGCCACCTCAGGACACTAGATTCTGCAGAGTCCTGAGGTCCAAGCAACAGGGATGATTTCACGGCAGACTAGACCTACTGCCAAGGCCTTTGTCAACATGGGTCCTATTCAAACTTAGCTGCCTTTAGTTGGAATAGTGTTCCCAAATATGGAATATGCTGTCCTTAGAACCTGGAAAGTTCTGTTAGGCATTTTGCTTCCTTTTTCGTGGGGTGATGTGCAATTTTCAAAAAATTGATTTTAGTTTGAATGGGATAGCCTAGTAAACCTTAAACTCTGGTCCTCTAAAAGCTACACTGATGTGGCAGTCCCCAGAATCTTTACGTTCTGTATTCTGAAGCCATCATTACATGAATTGGAAAAACCCAGTCTTTCCTCTACCTCTTGTGTTATTCCACCATCTGTCTCTTTTACTACTCACCCAGAACTTTCACGGCACTTGTGGTGACCAAAGGTGTGCAGTTTTTTCCCCCACATCAAGGAATTCTCTACAACACCTCATGGGTGTCCTACAATTTCACTCGTTCTGACCCTATCTACCTGGAGATAGTGTCAGATCTCATAGGCACCCCCACTTCAGATGTCAATTACAAGCAGCCGGTCTCCAGGTTACCCCCAACTTTGGTCTGACTTGGCTACGAATTGAAGGTTCCTGGACTCCCTTCTCAGGTTTTATTAATTTGCTAGAGTGGCTCACAGAACTCAGGGCAACACTTACTTACACTGACCAGTTTATTCAAGGATATGATAAAGGATACAATGAACAGACAAATGAAGAGATACATAGGGTGAGGTCTGGGAGGGTCCAGAGGGCAGGAGCTTCTGGTCCTGTGGGGTTGGGGTGTATCACCCTCCAGATACAAGGGTGTGTTCATCCACCTAGAAGCTCTCTGAAAGTCTGTACTACTGGGATTTTATGGAGGCTTCCTCATGTAGGAATATCAATTATTAACTTCATTCCAGCCCCTCTCCCCTCTCTGGAGGATGAGAGTTGGGGCTGAAAATTCCAAGCTTCTATCATGCCTTGACCTTTCTGGTGACTAGCCCCTGCCCCCATACTGAAGCCATCCAGGAACCCACCCAGAGCTGCCTCAATAGAACAAGAGATGCTCCTAATGTTCTTAGCACTTAGGAATTTATGAGGGTTTTAGGAGCTCTATGTCAAGAACTGAGGCAGAGACCAATATATATATATATCCTTTCATGTTATTTAAGAATATTCAGTAGAATTAACATGATGTCATTGATATATCAGGATCCATATGATATCCTTTAGATGTCCAGATGGTCATACTACCATCAGACTCTATTATGATAAGGGAAGGTGAGTTTCCATAGGCCAGGGCTAAAACTGCAAATGTATGATCTTGACCCTTTCGTGTATATACAAACTGTTTCTGGCCCTCTCTTCTGATAGGATGGAGGAGAAGACTTCTGCTAAATCACTGACCTCATTTATCTGAAGACAGTCTGTGTTAGCAAAGATACCTGTGACTACAGCAGGGGCTAATATTGCTGGGTTTCCAATCATCTACTCTAATTCTCCAGACCCCTCAGTGTATTTTTTTGCTTCAAAAAGGAGGGATGTGGGTAGTATAAATGGCTTCTACTCAGGCTTCTGGGTTATGATAGTTCTTATGCACAGGCCAAGGGCCCAGTGTGGGGTTGGGCCAATTTTGTTTAATCCCGTTATACTTTCAGAGGCAATGGAAATAACCACCAAGTGGTCTAATAAAGGGACATGGTGGCTTCCCAGCCTGAGCCTCCCAGGCAGGCAGTACAGGTCTCGGGTTTGGCTGAGTGTCCTACAGGCAGACAAGACAGAAGGACAGAAGGAAGCCTCCTGCATACCACACAGATTCTGGGATGTGTTATTTCCTACATTCTACAAGCTCAAGCTCTCTCACTTTTGTCTCCCCCGTCAAGGTTGTGATTTTCCTCCTCTCATTGCCCATGGACGTCATAAACGAATACAAACATACAGCATATTCAAAACTGAGGTTATGTATGAATGTGACAGAGGGTACACTCTAGTCGGACAGGCCCGGCTCTCCTGCAGTTCCTCACACTGGTCTCCTGAAGCCCCTCAGTGTAAAGGTAACTCCATCACCCTTTGCAGCCATGGCCAAGTGGGTGGACATATCATGTGAGGACTGAGAGTAAAGTTTCTTCCCTGCCAGAGGCAGTTCAGAAATATTTCATCTGATTTGATTTATTTGAAGTAATGACCACATTCACACTATATTCAAAAAGCACAAAGGGCACACAGAGACATTAATCTCCCCTACTTCTTGCTCCGAGTCACAAAATTCAGCCTTCTTGAGGCAGCCCCCCTTCCCATTTCCTTGGGTATTGCCAGAACTATTCTACAGGTGGGACATGTTCTCTGAGTGTAGCTCTGGCCTGAAGCAATATCTTCCTGGGAACTTGCTCTAGCCTGCACGCAGGCCTCATGGGATAATCCCAAGCATGATGTAAGCAGTATTTCCATCAGAGCTTCATGCAAGGTCCATGAGGGAGGCATGTGGTGGGGGGCTCCTAGTTTGTCAACCTGCTGTGGGAGAGGAGGAGTCAGGATCGGGTCAGAGTTTTACACGAACACAGGTTGATTATCACTGCCAGCAACAACTCCAGGGATTGTTTGCCTCCATTGTGTCCACTGCACACAGGAGGGTAACAGGCAGGAGGGAAAACTCTATACCTAGTGTCCTGTGAGACCAAGGTGCAAGGGATAATTATTTTGATAACTTAGAGCCTGGGGTCATGTACCCTTTTCTTCTATCCTTTCATGTTATTTAAGCATATTATGACCTTGGACAAGTTTCTTAAGCTGTCTGTATCTCAACCTTGTCCTAGATAAAATGGTATAATAACAGTGTTTACTCATAGACTGACTTATATGTGATCCTAGATAAGATGCTTAGCATATGTTTAATATGTAGCCAATGCTCAGTAAGAATGTTAACTAATGTTTTTGTTATCAAAATGAATGAAAAATGAAATAATTAGCAGCACCTACCGTAGCTCATCCTTACAATCCTGCCTGTTACCATGTCCTTCCCCTGATATTTCCAGATTGCTTAAAACTGTGTTTCCATTGTAGCTGTGTGTGTGAAGCCAGAAATAGCCAATGGAAGGCTGTCTGTGGATAAGAATCAATATTCTGAACCTGACACTGTCACTGTTCAGTGTAACTCTGGCTATGGTTTGGTTGGATCCCCAAACATCACTTGCTCAGAGAGCAGAACCTGGTACCCCGAGGTGCCCAGGTGTGAGTGGGTAAGTGGCACAGCCCAAGGAAGTCCCTGTGCTGTCAGCCCCTGAGCATGGTGCCTCCCAGAGCTGTCCCGGCCCACAACAGTGAGATGTGACTTGTCAGGAGTCATTCCTGAGACATTCAGAGGCATGCTCTGATTTTGCCTTGAAGCGCTCGGGTCTGTCAGGGTGGGAAGTGTTCCCAGGCTCTCTTGAGAACAGGAAAACCTGAGCCCCTAAGGGAGGGGAGGGCCTCAGAGCCCTGGGAACACTGGCTGCTAACTTCCCCTTTCCTAAACTATATAATATTCTGTGTGCCATTCCTGGATGGTCAGCAGAAAGTCTCTGTCCCACAGGAGTCTTCCAGGAAGCTCCCTCAGAGCAGGTCTGTGTCCCTCTGGGGAAGGCTGTGGGGGGCCCCGTGGTGTTCTGGTCTCCTGCCCAGCCACCTGCCCTGGGGTTGGTCCTCGTCCCCACCCTGTAGTCTGTCATTGCCAGGATGCACCGCCACCCCCTTCCCTTCACAATTTGGAGAGAAGCCTCTCAACCACCCTCACCACCTGTGTCTCTTGTAGGTGTACCCTGAAGGCTGTGAGCAAGTGCTTGTGGGCAGAGCGCTCATGCAGTGTCTCCCAAACCCGGAGGATGTGAAATTGGCCCTGGAGGTGTATAAACTGTCTTTGGAGATTGAACTCCTGGAACTGCAGAGAGACAACGCCAAGAGATCCCCTCACTAGGGTCCACTCAGTAGTTTTTCCCCAACGAGGAGGCAAAAGGTGCCCTCCTGCCTTCCATGCACCTTTGCATCACTTCAGTTTGACAACTCTGTTATCCCTTTTGCACCAACATTCATAGTAATAAATATCTAGAAAGGATAACTTGTTAATGTTTAGGGCTTTGAGATTGTGTAATTACTGATTATTTTTTTATCTCATGTTTTTGCTTTTCTGGACATAAAGTGCACATTTTTTCCCTTAAAAATTTACATATCAAACTATCTTGTCTCTGTAGTCACTAGGACTCTGTGGAACTAGGACCCTAAACAAACCCTTTATGTAAAGGTAACCCACCTATTTTACCGTAGGGACCTTGGGAAGAGGGACTCTGGCCCCCAGCAGCACATGTCCCCGGGTCGCCTTTCGTCCACTGCCCCGAGTGTGCAGATCACTTGGGTCCCATGATTCAGATTCAGGGTCACCGCACCCCAAGTCTTGTCCATTCTTCACCATTTGAAAGGCATTGAGCTCTTTTCTAGGTGCCCAAGCTCTTGGCCTCTGTCTCACTGAGGCTACCTCTCAATTTTGCCTGAACTGAAGGGAACTGATGTTTGTGTCTGACCTTATTCCACCCTCAGAGAGCAAACTCTGAGAGACCGATGGCCACCTGTGTATCCCCAAGCCCTCCACCTGCTTTGGTCCCCATTTTCCTTAACAGAAAAGCAAACTGGCTGGAGCAACTATCCCACACATGGGGACAGCCCACATCCTCCACTGCCTCTCTTGGGGTTCCCTGGAGATCCCTGCCTGTCTCGGGGTGCTCTGGAGACCACTGTGTATCTCAGGGTGCTCTGGAGAGGGTGCTCTGGAGACCTTTGCCTCTCCTTGGGTGCTCTGGAGACCCCTGCCTCTCTCGGGGTGCCCTAGAGACCCCTGCCTCTCTTGGGGTGCTCTGAAGACCCCTGTCTGTCTCAGGGTGCCCTGGAGGGTTTATCTTCCCACTCACCACCCCCACCTAATTTGCTCCCTCTGAAATCTCACCCACGTCTCAACTCCTCTGGTTGTCTCCGCTCTCTTCTGTGCACGGATCTCTATGGGGAATATTGGCCTTTTTTGTTTTATTTCCCCAGACGTACTGCAATGAGGCGCTGGTGTGCTGCAGGCTGTTATTGAACTTTCCATATAACACAGGGGCTTCAAGTGTTAGGAAAACCTACTCACCACGGAAGGCATCCGTCCATAGTCTCTGAAGCCATTACCGGCTCCTGCTCCTAGGAATTCCTTTTGGTTGATGCTTATTCTGGTTTCTCTGGAAACAAGGATTTGTGGGTAACTAGTTTCCATGGGAGGTGGCCCCAGAGAGCACTGTGAGTAAATGAGTAGTAAGATGGGGAAGGAAGAGCAGCGTAAAGAGGGTGCATTGTTGAGGAGGTCATTGCCATTGCTAATAGCAACTCAATCGTGCTGACCACCCTCCGAAAGCATGTGGAACACAATTCTGAGTTGTCCTTCCAAGGATGGGGACCTCAGGTATTTACACACCAATTTCCTCCTCATGCTGGTGAAGGCTTGCTCCCGCAGTTTGACCCCCAAGTACACCTGGCTCTTAGTGCAGATCAGCTGAGCAGGTTCCTGAGGATGGGCTCACCATCACACACAGACACTCTGGTTGCCGGGACACCAGGGGGCTGCTTGCAGTAACCTGCAGGTTAGGGGTATGGGCAGAGCACAGCTGACCTCTTCCACAGCCGCCTTCTCTCCATGGTTCTCTGTTCACATCTGTTCTTGTCTATCACTCGTTCCCTACTCACATCTCTCATTTCCCTTTATCAGAATCCTCCTTAGTGCGTTTAGCCATGTCGCTGCCAACTAGGGGCAAGCCCTGGGAGCAAGAATGTTTTATTTACACAGAGACGATGGTTTGGATATTGGGATGGGTTGAGAAATAATAATTTTTCCCATATTCATAAATGAAATTAGGATTCCTATTATCTGAAATTACCTTCCACACCATTTTACTAGTGGATTAGAAGCTAAGTAGGCTTGTATTTTCATATTATGAATGTGTTCAGATGAAGAATTATCGACCTCGACCATCATTCATCTGTCAAGAAGAAATAGCTGAAGGTTTTAAATGCCAATCCTTCATGTTTCCTTCCTTAATATTCCTTATGAGTTTATAAGAGCAGTGCAGAGATTCATTTTCAGACTGATACAAATTTTCCTCCATTTTTATTCTTTTATTTAAATATTTTAAAAATTATCTAAAATAAATGCATGCATATCCAAACATATATTGAAACAATAAATGTGGATATAAATAGCTCGACTCCATTTTCCTTTTTAATTTAAATTTTACATTTAAAAGTTTTACTTTTGTATGTAATTCTATAAATTATAAACCACATTACAAGTGCAACTATTTCTTGAACTATCAACTTTACCTTTAAAATTAATTTAAATATATGAATGTTTAACAAAGTAGTGCACTAACTGGACCGACACAATTACTTTTCCCTAGTCCCAGAGAACTGTTGTCACCTCTTGTAGCATTTTTTTTCTGGTATTTATCAGCATATTTTTAGACAGTTTATTTTTCCTACTTTTTTCATGAATGATCCATTTATCTATTGATTAGAAAGATTCAATCTTATAATTCAATTATCTGATTTTTCTCCCTTGGTCTTCCAACACAGTTATTGTACAATTTTAGTTAAATCAATAACTTTGACATGTTATAACTTCATTGAACCACTGAATGAACCAGTTGAACCGTTGAACCAGTGTTCTGTGAGCATGTTTCCTTTCTTTCCAACTTCCTTTTATTTTATTCTGCTGTTGACAGTACCTTTTTTAGTGGTATTGTTTGCTTGTTTGCTTATTTTCTGTATTTCTATTTCCAATTCTTCCTAAACGTTCCAAGAGATTATTCAGTGTACCAAAATTGTTTCAAGGTTTAGAAATCCCCTCTTTGCCCCTAGACCTTTCCCCCAAAGCCTTCCATTCTCCCACTTGGTCTTAGTTTGGGTTCCACCAGAAGCAGACCCTGAAACAAAAATTAATGTGTAAGTAATTTGTTTGGGAAGTGCAGGAGACACCAGGAGATGAGTAGGGCAGTGAGACAGGGAAGGGAGGGGAACCAAGAAGGGACGTTGTCAAGTGAGTTAGGGTGACTGGAGCTCAGTCCCAGGGGAAACTGGTGAAGAGGTTAAACTCACACCTCAGAGAGCTCACCCTAAGGCAAGGGGACTAGGTTACTGATATAATAAGGTCCATCAGTTGTTAGTTGAGATCTGCTTCTGCAAGGTGTTAAATTACCTCCCTTTCTTTCTGCTCAGTGAAAATTGGAGTAGCTTTGAATGGTTTTGGAAAAAGCCTCGGCAAAAGCAAGCAGAACCAGCAGTTGGAAGTTGTCTAGACTGTGCTGAAGTTGTAGGGCCCTACGGGTATTGACAGCATGTTGGACAGTGTCTGCCACATACTTCAACATGCAGTGGATGCTCTCACATCTGCAGACTCGGTTTGGTTACTTTCTCTGGTTCTTGGATCCATGCTTTCCTCTTTCTTGATTTTTCATATCGCTAGAGCCCATCATTTAGGAACTATCTAAGAAGTGATGCATAGGAAGTAAAATTTTGAGTCCTGGCATATTTGAAACTGTCTTCATTTTCACACTTGATTGGTAGTTTGGCTGGATGTAGAAGGCTGGCTTAAAAATAATTTTCCCTCTCAATTTAAAGGAATGTCTCCATTATCTTATACTTCCAGTATAGCTGCTGAGAAGTCAAAGCACATCCTAACTTCTGACCTGATTTTTCTCCCCACTCTGGAAGCTTTTCAGTATACACTTGTTACCCACGATGTTCTAAAATACCATGTTGATGTACTTTGCTGTATTTTATCTTAGCATTCATTAAGCCAGTTCATGATGAGCCCTTTTAATCTATAAATGCATGTTCTCCTTTTCCAAGAAATTTTCAAATATAATTTCTTCAGCAATGTTTCTTCACTGTTTTCTCTTTATGGAAATCCAATTAATCTGATATTGGATCTCCTCATTGATCATCTACTTTTGTTATGTTTTTCTGACTTCATTCTTATTCTCAACCCTCCACACACTTTTTGGGAAATTTCCTTGGTTTTATATTCCAGTACTTTTGTTGAATTTTTCAATTTCTTTTGAGAATATTTTATAACATTTTCCAAAAGGTTTTTATTCTTTTCTTCTCCTTTTTAAAAAAATAGTATCTGGTGTAACTCTGGGGGGAAAATATGTTCCCAGCCCAGGGCAAATAATGTTTGATGCCAAAATCAGTCAAAGGGAGAAATAAAGTGGGAGATACCTGTTTATTGCTAACAAGCAGTCGCCTACTTCTGCTCACCCGTGTCTCTCAGGACCCAGCTGCAAAAGGACCCCACCACACCTCTCTCCACACCTCTCCCGTCCCAGTGTGCGCTCACTCCCCATCCACCTATTGACATGGAGATAGACTACTTCTCTCCACCCCTTGGAAACAGCTACTGATAATGGAGATGCACCAAGGTCAGGAGAGAGATTCTGGAAATATCGCAATTTGTACTCACACTTTGTCTTTCTACCTAGATTCATTCATGTCTTCCTGGAGCTATTTGTAATAGAGAAGTGCTATTTTGCAACTTTGTTCATGATCATTGGTCAATTATTCTTTTTTAAGAGTGAGGCTTGAATAATCTCATTTGAAGTTCTGGGCATGTGCATGAGTTTTGCTTACAGTATGCTTGCTTGCAACAAATAGGGACAGTGAGGCATTTTAAAATAAATTGTGGCCCTATCAGAGACTGTTCATTGTTTTCCTATATTAATCTCCCCTTTTTATTTTAAGGAAGAGAATCACTTTCACCATTTTAAATATCAGCTGGGCACATGGCTCCTCAGCTAGAGCCTCCTCTGAAGCAAGCTCTCAGTGGGTGCAACTTCCTTCCTGGTCACTTTGGTAAAAAGAAACTTCTTGCCCTCTGTTTCCTCTTTCCTCATGCTAAGGGCTGAAATGTTGACACGGCGCTGGTGAGCCAATTTCCGCCATGATAAGGAGGATAGCACCCCGGTGCTGCTGAAGCAACAAGAAGGGATGGATGTGGTCCTTGGTTGACCATGTTGGGCAGAGCAGCTGACTGTTCTAAGTGCCCTTATGCCTCTTCTTTAATGAAAGAAAAATAAAATTCTACAGGGTTTGAGTCACTGAGTTTTTAGGTGTCCTGTCTCCTCAGAAGTATGGGGTGGGGAATCTCCAAATATTAGTGTTTATTAATGTTTTCTTTGTCACTGTCCAGTTTCTCTAGAGGAAGATCCTCTAGTCTTCTCCCTACTTGTTTACAACTTCAGTTCCTACTGTGTCAAATGAGGAGATTACTGCTTCTATGCTCTCTTTGAGTTATATTGTCTCCCTACACTCCTTAGCCTATTTCCACCACCACATGACTTCTGTACTACTAACATTGAAGAAATGTTAATTCTTTCCTGAAATAATTGCTCCCATCCCTAGAGGGCAGAGCACTTACATTTGTTTCCTTGTTTTAGGTGAATGCTATACCTTCCACTGGGACGAATTCCTCTTTGAATTTCTCCCAGAGATTGGCCTACAGTGGTGCTAAATAATTATACCATGAGTAAAAAAATTTATCAAGTTACATGAAATGTGAGTTTGGTGCTGAAGTTTAGTTTAGCCTAAGAGAAGTCAACTACAAAAACTCTGCTGCCAACTATTTGCTATAAGAAAACAATTTAAAATTAATTGAGTTACTTCTGTTCTAGGTTTAATAATCACAGGTATAATGAAATTGGTAAACTAGAGGCTCTGCCATGAAGAATTGTAACTGAAGGAAGACTCTATTGATGGTACTGCCGATTTCACATTTATGGGAGCGAAACATATTATTTTCTAGAATTCCTCTGAATCCACAAGTTACTGTCCCTAGTCCTTTGTTCCCACCAATTTTAGGTAAATAACCAGCTTTTTTATAATGATAATGAGCCTATTTGCAGATTTAAAGATATGATGAATTGTCCTTTATTCAAAACATATTTAAATACTCTGAATTTATGTAATTAAAAAATTTTTATTTATAATTTTTTTCTTGGAAACTTTAAATGTCATCTAGCTCAATACCTCAACATCTATTTTTAATATATTCCAAAATGTGTACGTGTCAGTCTGTGTCCATTCAAGATTTAGAAACCAAACAATGATTTAAAGAGGGGAAATTTAATATAAAGAGCTATTCAACCGTGGTAAAAGAGTAACTACCAGAGATAAGAAAACTCGATATGGCACCCTAGGGCTGTGGGAAGGTACTCAAGGAAGGACAGACTTCAAAGGGGAACCCCCTTCCCAAGGCCAGGGTTTAGAAGTCATTAGAAAAGGTGTCATTACAACCGACGAGATACCAGGAAAGTTCACTAGTTGCCTGGACCAGAACCCAATCCTCCAGAACGCAGGCTGATTACAAGTGAGCTGAAGCTTGTGAATACATGTGGGCCTGTTCCTGGCATAGGGCACTGGAACATTAGGTGTCTCTCAGGTGAACTGCACCTGGTGGTCAGGTGGGCAGGTTTGCAGACTGATAGGGAACCTCGTGGCAAGTCTGCAAGGCAGAGATGGGGTGCAGGCAGTGGCAGCTGGTGACCAGGTGTGCAGGCCTGCAGACAGAATGCTGGTGTGGCAAGATGCCTGGAATGGTACCCATGTCAGGAGAACCACAGGAAGGTCATGGCCACCCAGTTCAGGGATGCAAGGTTGCCATGGACCTGTGCATTCTGGGCACATGGCTGGGAGCAGGATGCCACTGGATATCCTCCCACTCACATGGTCAACCCCCTTAAAGCTGCAGGAAACAGCAGGAGCGTTCTTTCTTCCAACGATGTCCCTCTAGCACCCTCTACTGAGAAAGGTTAATTAACATCATGTTCTTTGTAAAGCAGAAATGTTTAAAGGAAGTCTGTTCCTTGTCTCAGAGAAGCAATGAATGGTGAGTTCAGAGCCAGAAGGTAATACGTTGATAACTGGCACAGCATGATAACTTAAAGTTGTTAAGATAAAAATGCAAAGCCAGAACTACTCAAGGATTATAGAGAGTTAGTCCCATGGAGGACAAAATGCCAGAAAAGTAGTGGCAAATTTATTAGAAGTTAGATATACATATAGTAATTTTGTTTGAGTTTATTTTCAGGCAAGGAAAAAATGGGAAATAAGATTATATATTTCCTGTTGCTTGATATAAAGAAACATAGTTCTGAAAATGGAACTTTTTTGCTCTTATTGAAGTAGATAATATTAAAAAAGAAAATTAAAATTTACCTCATGGGTTATTTTATAAGGAACAGCAAATAACATAATGGAAAACGTCATTACCATTTGCAGAGCTATTCCTCCCCTAGCAGAATATACGAGCCTTTATAAGAACTAAGTTGATCTATTAAAACAGAAGCTGAGATTGATGTTTTTACAAGGAGTTAAGCTACTGATATCCATCCAGACACATAGCTACTAAAGCTTTACTTTGAAGCAGAGACTGTGGAATACATAGAGAAATGAATGAATAACATCTCTGTTAGACTAATGGTTCCCCAGTTTGCTGCACATGAGAATCACCTGGAGTATTTAAAAAATAATTCAGATCCTTGAATCTTTACTGGATGTATCTGATTAGGGTATGAGGTCTGCGAATCTGCATTTTAACAAGCACAAGGCATGTTTTGGGAACTGTTTCACCCAAGGTTGCAATCTCTCCCTGGGGGCACCCCACTTCCATTGATAGGTTGATACAGTTGTTCAAAGACCCACCTTCCTTGACTCAAACCTGGATAATTTTTGAAGGGTCATCCCATCTTTAGAGTACTCTGTGTATCCATTGCATCTTCTGACACAAATCCTTCCCAGTTCAACTTTTCCCTCCACCCAGTCCTGCACCCCTCATTCCTTGATGGACACTGTTCCTGAAAGGGCTCTTCAGGAACCGCAGGCATGTCCACCTCCATCTCAGAGTCTGTTTTCCTGGGGACCTAACCTATGACATGTTCACTGAGCATTTGTATTTCTTATTTTTTGATTTACTTGTTCTATGCTTATGTTTTTTGTTTGATAGCTCTATTTTTGGAGTGATTTGTGAAGTCATTTTTCTATTTATAGTTTATCTTTTATCTTTATATATTTTACATTTATATCTATCTTATATTTAAGACATTAAGTCCTACTTGTTATATATGTTTTAGCTATTTTTCACAGTTTTTTATTATCCTTTCTAAAAGAGTTTCATAAAAGAGTGATGTAAAACATTATATTCAAATTTAACATTTTTTCTCCCTTTTTTTCCCCAGCTTTGATGTAAAGCTTAAAAGCATTATACTCCCAAAGTTTATGCTCTTCACGGATATTTAGAGTGCTCCCAAGGGACTTATTTAAAAACAGCAAATCATTAGGTAAAAGTAAGTTATCAAGGGTTGCCCAGAATTAGATCTATGCGGGAGAAGTCCCAGAGGAGTAGAGAGTGAATGAAATGGCCAAGGGGCAAAGTGAGACTCAGAGGGGGCACCTGGGGAGTCTTACCCCTACTTCTGAAGTTTTGTTGTAAAGAAGAAAATATTGGAAATCTCATTGGCAAACACGTAACCATCCTCACTTATAAATTGCAAAGCCTTCAGAGGGTCTGACTACAGCAAGAGGACGCCTGTAGTCAAAACACCTTGTTATGGTTAATATTTGAAGAAGCAAATATTGAATAATAATATTTGCATCATGTTTTAATTACCAGCAACAAACTTGACTTTTAGAGTACAATTGATATACCTGTGTGCTTAGTTTGAATCAAGTCTGAATTCAAACCTTTAAGAGTGTTTGGAAACTAGAACAATAAAGATAAATTGTGACTCAGTCTGTAGGAAGCTATAGTTCATTTCTACAGTATTTCTTATCTTATCCAGCTATTTAGTTTCTGTTCACCTCTAAAACATATCTCTAATTTATTCCCTAAAGCCTTTAGTCTTCAGACTGTCCCAGTTTCCTCCTACAGAATCTGTTTCCTCATGCCTCACCCCCTCCTGCCTTATCACTTCTTTGCATGTATCACCACTCTTCTGATAATTAGTAGCTATCACTTCCTGTGTCTGTTAATTCATTTGCAAAATAAGAATGTATCCCTAATTATTAGTGTTAATTTGTTATTTCTTTTTATAAATGGGATCATGCAATCTGTGTTATTTGTATCTGAGTTCTTTTGTTCATGTTTGTGAGATTTATTTATGGAGTGTATAGCTATACTTTGTTCATTTTCATTGCTATATATTATTCCTCTGTGTGAGCATACTGCAATGTATTGATGCATTTCCTGAAGGGTAGAATTTAGACTGTTGCAGTTCTTTGGCTACTATACAACTATGAATATTCCTGTATGTGTCTTTTGGTGCACATGCTGGTTGTAGAGTGTGTATATTTAACTTTTATAAATAAATTTCCAAAATCTAGACTTTTGTCTTGGCTACGCCACTGTGTGACCATTGACAGTTATATCAACTTTCTGTCCCTCAATTTTGTTTCTGATAAAATGGAGAGAATGATAGTGCCTACCTCAGAGAGCTAACAAATCAATGTTGAACATAGACATATTTGGTAACTATTACTAAAATTATTACTATTATTGTTATAAAAAGAGTGGTGGAAAGAATAATCTGCAGTACCTACATACAATTTGTATTCAGTATTTTTCTCCCCTAAATGTCCTGACCTATAGTTGGCATATAATATTATATCGGTTTTGGGTGTATAATATGGCAATTTGACAATTAGATACACTACAAAGTTCACCACAGTAAGTGTAGTTACCATCTATTAACATACAAAGATATTACAAAATTATTGAATATATTCCCTAAGCCATACTTTTCGTCTGCATGACTTACTTATCTTATAACAGAAGTTTGTACCTCTTTATCCCTTTCACCTATTTCACCTGTCCTTCCAACCTCATGGCAACCACCAGTTTGTTCTCTGTATTTATAAGTCTATTTCTGTTTTGTTTGTTTGCTTGTTTTTTTAGATTCCACATATAAGTGACATCAAATAGTATTTGTCTTTCTCTGTGTGGCTTGTGACTTATTTCATATAGCATAACACCTTCTAGGTTCTTCCATGTTTGATATCTTTTCCTGCACATCACAAGATGCTCAAAAATAGATTTTCATATCTTTGTATCTAAAAGCTGAGCGTTGGCCTGGAAACTCGTCATTCATGGAAACTAAGTCTTTGCATCCCAATGAACACTCATTCAACAAAATATGTGCCTGGAGGTACCCAAGTATGAATGAATAAGTGGCATACATTTAAGGCACTTCTTTCTTATTATTCCTTAAAATTGGGGCCCACCTAAAATTTACTGTTCACTGCTGGTGAGATTGGATTTAATGTGGGTATTGTTCATGTGTTGTTTAGAGTCAATGATAAGAGCTAGCTCTTAACTTTGGCACAATCTGATGAGTTAGTAGCACAATTTTTTTTTTCAGGTGCACTATTTTTTTTTATTATCATTAATTTACAATTACATGTGCAATATTACGATTATTAAACTACCCCTTCATCAGGTCCCCCCCACCAACCCCATTACAGTCACTGTCCATCAGCGTAGTGAGATGTTACAGAATCACTACTTGTCTTCTCTGAGTTGTACTGCCCTCCCTGTGCCCCCCCAACATTACATCTGCTAATCGTAATGCCCCTTTTTCCCTCTTATCCCTCCCTTCCCGCCCATTTTCCCCAGTCCCTTTCCCTTTGGTAACTATTAGTCCGTTCTTGGGTTCTGTGAGTCTGCTGCTGTTTTGTTCCTTCAGTTTTTTTCTTTGTTCTTATACTCCACATATGAGTGAAATCATTTGATACTTGTCTTTTTTGGCTTGGCTGATTTCACTGAGCATAATACCCTCTAGCTCCATCCATGTTGTTGCAAATGGTAGGATTTGTTTTCTTCTTATGGCTGAATAATATTCCATTGTGTATATGTACCACATCTTCTTTATCCATTCATCTACTGATGGACACTTAGGTTGCTTCCATTTCTTGGCTATTGCAAACAGTGCTGCAATAAACATAGGGGTGCATCTGTCCTTTTCAAATTGGGCTGCTGCATTCTTAGGGTAAATTCCTAGGAGTGGAACTCCTGGGTCAAATGGTATTTCTATTTTGAGTTTTTTGAGGAACCTCCATACTGCTTTCCACAATGGTTGAACTAATTTGCAGTCCCACCAGCAGTGTAGGAGGGTTCCCTTTTCTCCACATCCTCGCCAACATTTGTTGTTGTTTGTGTTTTGGATGTTGGCCATCCTCACTGGTGTGAGGTGATATCTCATTGTGGTTTTAATCTGCATTTCTCTGATGATTAGCGATGTGGAGCATCCTTTCATGTGCCTGTTGGCCATCTGAATTTCTTCTTTGGAGAAGTGTCTATTCATGTCCTCTGCCCATTTCTCAATTGGATTATTTGCTTTCTGTTTGTTAAGGTGCATGAGTTCTTTATATATTTTGGATGTCAACCCTTTATCAGATACGTTTTTTATGAATATATTCTCCCATACTGCAGGATGTCTTTTTGTTCTACTGATGGTGTCCTTTGCTGTACAGAAGCTTTTCAGCTTGATATAGTCCCACTTGTTCATTTTTGCTTTTGTTTCCCTTGCCCGGGGAGATATATTCATGAAGAAGTTGCTCATGTTTATGTCCAAGAGATTTTTGCCTATGTTTTTTTCTAAGAGTTTTATGGTTTCATGACTTACATTCAAGTCTTTGATCCACCTTGAGTTTACCTTTGTGTATGGGGCTAGACAGTAGTCCAGTTTCATTCTCTTCCATGCAGCTGTCCAGTTTTTCCAACACCAGCTGAGTAGCACAATTTTTAATGCTCTCATGTTTCAGGAAAAAAGGTTGAGACTCCAGGACAGGAAGATCTTATAGACCCAGCTTGCCTAGCCTCCAATTCTACATTTTTGTGCAATGAACACTGTGTTCATTATTGGATAGGCCAGTTGAAACTACCCTTCCAGTTGTCCTTCATAGGTAACGGTAGGCAAGGGAGAAAATAAATTTTATGACATGCTTTCAGATATAAGGACTAGCTAAGGGGAAGGAGGAAATTAAATACACAACTGCTGTTTTCTCCTGCAGTTAATCATTTGCAGGGGCAATTCACTGCTACTCCTTATCCATTCCCGCTCCTTCTCACCTGACCAGCCAGCCACCAACCACAGTACTGGAACTCAGAGGATTTTCAGTAGCGTTTGCTTGAAAGGCAAGGATGTTATGATAAATTCTGACATAGAGAGGGAGTAAGAATATCCGAGATCAAAGGTACTTCATTCTGACAGAAACAACTCCGGGCAATACTACAGAGTCTTCTACTTACTCAGGTCCCGCAGGTCAGTGATTTACTAACTTCCCAGATTACCATGAGGGGAAAAAACTGATGTTTTGATGAGTGTAGGCTTCAGAGGATAAGGCAGAGAGATATACCCCCATGTCTGTTACTCAGAAATCCTTTCAGGATTACTGTATTTTGTAGTAGAAAGAAAATAGTTGTGTGACTTGTAATACTTAGTAAATTTTGAAGCCAAACTGTTAACTTATAGATGGGGAAATAATAATGCCTACCAATGAAATAAATAGTGAAGTTGAGAAGTATGAGGTGTTATATTTACTGATTCCAAAATATAAGTGTGTTGGTTGGATCTTCTGCCCACCTCTAACATCCAGGAGTAGGCGCAGGAGGTAAACCAGGTTTCCTGGAGTTGGGGGTAGTTCAGTGGCAAACTAGGACCCAGGAGACCTGGTTTAAAGAGTCAACAATTAACAACATTGTTATGTTTTTTTTTGGAGACTTCATCCATCTGCCATCAGTCTTTGAGAGCACAGGCTTTAGGTGTGATAATAGGGGATCCTGTAACCCTTTAGTCAGTCTTTTAAGCAAGAAGCCATAGTCCTCCCCACTTCTTTTCTCTCTTTCACTTTCCATAATTGGCATTGTCTTTTCTTTCTTGCAATTCTCTTCCCCCGGTCGAACAAGGCATAATACTATTTTGCTGTCAACTCAATTGTTCAACCATTCTTCTCTTCGGCTGACTGTTACTCTGACCTAAATGTACAGTAAGAGGAAAGTGAAAATTAAAGTAGCTAAAATAAGCAGAAGCCTAAAAAATTAACTCAAAATGGATCTTAAGCTTAAATTTAAGAGCTGAAACTATAGAACACCTAGAATAAAACATAGGAGTAAACCTTCATGACCTTGGGATGGGCAATGGTTCCTTAGAGATACAAGCAACAAAATAAAAAAGAGATAAATTGGACTTCATCAAAATTAAAAACTTTTGTGCTTCAAAGGACACTATCAAGAATGAATAGAATGACAGTATGACATGGAATGACACAGAATGACAAATGATTTGTATCCAGAATATATAAAGAACTCTTACAACTCAACAATAGAAAGACAAATAGCCCAATTAAAAATGAGCGAATTATTTGAATAGGTATTTCTCTAAAGAAGATTACATGTGGCTGATATGCACCTAAAAAGACGTTCAGCATCATTAGTTATTTCATTACATGAATTTCAGTCAAATCCACAATGAGGTACCACTGCCTACACACTAAGACGGCTAACTTTAAAATGACAGACAATTATAAATGTTGAGGGAAGATGTTGAGAAATTGAAACCCTCACACATTACTGGTGGGAATGTAACTGTTAAATGATGCAATCATTTTGGAAAATGGTTTGGCAGCTCATCAAATGTTAAATATAGAGTTATCATATTATCCAGCTATTCCACTCATCAGTATATACCCAAGAAAAAATGAAAATGTGTCCATACAAAAAAAGTACATGAGCATTCATAACAGCATTATTCATAATAGCTCCAAAGTGGAAGCCATAAAATGCCCATCAGCTGAAGAATGGATTAAAAGAATGTGGAATATCCATACTACAGAATACTAGTCAGTCATAAAAAGGAATGAAGTACTGCTACATGCTAAGATATCAATGAACCTTGAAAACATGATGCTAAGGAAAAGAAACCAGTCACGAAAGACCACATACTGTAGGATTTTATCTATATGAAATGTCCAGAATAGGCAAAGTGACAGAGAAAAAAGTAAATGAGTGGTTTCCAGGGCCTGGGAGGAGTGGAGTGTGATGGCTAACAAGTACAGCGGTTTTTTTTGGAGTGAAAAAATATTGTAATATTAGAGAGTGGGCATGGTTACACATCTCTGTAATTATACAGACAGCTACTGAATTGTATACAACACGTGGATGAATTTTATGGTATGTGAATTATACCTCAGTAAAGTCTTTATAAAATACATGTGGGAAGGAATAGGGCACAATATGACTTTTATTAACAACTAAGTGTACAGAAAATGTAAGATTTCACACCTGCAGGAGCTAATTGGGCCCTGCGGTTTGTGAGTGATTCATGGGTGGTGGGCAAGGTCATGGGAGTAGATGTGTTCCTCCCAGGAAGACAGGTAAGTGTGAGGAAGAAGGACCCCCAGGACAGGCCCTATGGGTGCCAGTTGCTGCTCTGGGTGTGGCACTCAATGTCACTGTTACCAAGGGCTTCTGGCCCAAGTCCAGGGGGTTTTCCTCTGCCCTGGGGCTTAATTAAAGCCCACTGATGATGCAGCCACCCATCATAATTTTACATCATTATTATAATGATGTTTTGATTTCTAGGGGTTCAGCTTCTAGCAGAGTCACATGCTAATTCCAGTTCTATTACTTTCTTCCCTAGAATTAACAATTGATAACAGCTCTAAAAAACGTTTTCCTTGTTTCAGGCACCGTGCTAACCCCTTTACACAGAATATTCTTATCTCATTCTCTCAACAAATCTGAGATACATGTGCAGTCCTGGTTCTTATTTTATAAAAGAGGAATTTGGGGCTTGGAGCGATTGAGTATCACAGCCAGGGGCACAGTTCCCATGTGGTGGAACCGGGATTCAAAGCCACATGGCCTGGATCTGACTCCGGAGCCCTTGCCCAGCTGCAAGCTGTCCTCTGTGGATAGCACGCTGGTTGTGGCTCTGTGAGTTTCGAGGTACAGGGAGTGAAATAATTTCCTCACCGCAGAGTCAACCACTAGCATCTGCCTTCACGATGACCTAACTCAGCAGTGAACTATGCAGAGAGGAGAACCAATTTTCAGTCTCTTTCCCAACCTCCTTTTAATGGTCATGTCCTAGTGCCCTCCACTGACTAGTTGATGATACACTGACTCAGGTTAAACATGGGGAAGGGGAATCTTGGAGCCTATAGTAAAATCAGTGTCAATTTCTTATTAAAATAAAGATGTGCCTATCTTTAATACAAGTAAAATCTGACCTTCTGACAAACACACACTAACCACAGAGATGCACATGAAACTTTTTTTCTTTAAAACATATTTTGTCACTGGATACTATTGAATTTAAATTCAGAAAACATCTTTTTAATTTTTTAAAGTCCATTACTCTGTGGCCAACATTTTAGCATTTTAAGATTCTTGCCAGTTTCACTAAATGACCAATTCAATACAGCTACCAGATTGCTATTTACTGACAACTCACAATTTTTCTTTCTTGGGAAGATTTTCATACTTTTGAAAATTTCTGTGAGCTTTGAGTTGTCTGGTTTTCATTACGTGCGACTTGTCTTGGCCACAGCTCCCTCTGGCTTAGAGGTAAGTGGTCAGGGAAAGAGGGAGTCCAGGGGGCACAGAATGGGGACCCTGACTTTATGTGGCCAATCACCCCGGTTTGACAGGGACTGTCCCAATTTCAGTACTGGAAGTCCTGTGTCCTGAGAAACCCCTCAATCCCAAGCAAACTAGCACAGGTGGTCACCCTGCAGTGGAGAAGTGGGGCAGTGTGAATGCCTCAGAGCCTTGGATTCCTGTTTCTTCACAATTTTAGACCAGGCTGACTCAGTCATTAAAAATCCAAAATAAATAGTTATAAACGAATTGGCTATTGTATCAAGTGAGATTTGTTTTGGAGAATTGAAAACTTGAATAGGGCACTTTGGCTGGGGGATATGTGTGTACACAGGTAGTAGGGGGTGGGGTAGGAGGAGCGGCCTGATCAGACTTCAGAAGGTTACGAATCTCACATGAGCGTTTACTCAATGAGAGTTCAGCTGCTGCATATAGTGTGACGGGTCCCATAAGCTTTCCCAGGCCAAGGTGGGCAGGGACAGCTTTGGGAGGAAGAGTGAGAAGACTGCCTTGGCTTAAGTGGGCACCTGTTGGCATTAGTATACAGGAAGACCTCATTTGATTGCACCCCGCTTTATTGCACTACTTTTTTTTCTTAAACAAACTGAAGGTTCGTGGCAACCCTGTGTCCAGCAAGTTTATTGGCACCATTTTTCAAACAGCATTTGTTCACTTCATGCCTGTCACAGTTTGGTAATTCTCACACTATTTCAAATGTTTCATTATCATTGTATTTGTTGTGGTGATCTGTGATCAGTAGTCTTTGATGTTACTATAGCAATTCTTTGGAGGACGTGCACCACATCCATGTAAGATGGCAAACTTCATGGATAAATGTTGTGTGTTCCGACTACTCCACTGACTAGGCATTTCCCAGCTGTCTCCCTCTCCTTGGGACTCCCTAGTCCCTGTAATGCAGCAATATTGACATTAGGCCAATTATAACCCTACAATGGCCTCTAAGTGTTCAAGTGAAAGGAAGAGTTGAATGTCTCTCACTTTAAATCAAAAGCTGGAAACTATTATGCTTAGTGAGGAAGGCGTGTCGAAAGCCAAGATAGGATGAAAGTGAGGCTTCTTGTGCCAAACAGTCAGCCAAGATGTGCATGCAAAGGGAAAGTTCTCGAAGAAAATTAAAAGCGTTACTGTAGTAGACACAAGAATGATAAGAAAGTCAAAAAGCCATATTGCTGATAAGAAATTTTCAGTGGTCTGGATAGATGATCACACCAGCCACAACATTCCCTTAAGCCAAAGCCTCATCCAAAGCAAGGCCCTAACCCTCTTCAATTCTAGGAACACTGAGAGAGGTGAGAAATCTGCAGAAGAAAAGTTTGAAGCTAGCAGAGGTTGGGTCATGAGGTTTAAGGAAAGAAGCCACCTTCTATATAACATAAAAGTGCCAGGTGAAGCAGCAAGTGCTGAAGCAGAAGTACAGCAAGATCTTTTTCCAGAATTTCTAGCTAAGATCATTAATGAAGGTTACACTAAACAACAGATGTTCAATGTAAATAAAACAGCTTTCTTTTGGAAGAAGATGCCATCTAGGACTATCAAAGATAACAGAAGTCAAAGCTTTGTCTTCAAAGCTTCAAAGGACAGGCTGACTCTCTCATTCGGGACTAATGCATCTGGTGACTATGTTGAAGCCAATGTTCATTTACTTTTCTGAAAATCTTAGGGCCTTTAAGAAGTATGCTAAAATCTGCTCTGCCTGTACTCTACAAATGGAACAGCAAAGCTTGGATGACAGCACACTTATTTTCAACATAGTTTACTGAATAATTTAAGCCCACTATTGACACCTACTGCTCAGAAAAAAAGATCCCTTTTGAAATATTAATGCTCATGGTCACCGAAGAGTTCTGATGGAGATGTACAAAAAGATGAATGTTTTCATGTTCGTTAACCCAACATCCATTCTGCACCCCATGGATCAAGGGGTCATTTCAACTTTCTAATCTTATCACTTAAGAAATGCATTTCATAAAGTTATAGCTACCATAGTTAGTAATTCCCCTGATGGATCTGAGCAAAGTCAATTGAAAACCTTCTGGAAAGGATTCACCATTCTAGATGCCATTAAGAACATTTGTGATTCATGGGAAGAGGTCAAAATATCAAAATGAACAGGGGTTTGGAAGAGTTGATTCCAACTCTCATTGATGATTTGGAGGGGTTCAAGAATTCAGTGAAGGAAGTCACTACATTTGTGGTGGAAACAGTAAGAAAACTTAAGTTAGAAGTGAAGCCTGAAGATGTGACTGAATTGCTACAATCGCATGGTAAAAGTTGAGTGGATGAGTAGTTGCTTCTCATGGATGAGCAAGGAAAGTGATTTCTTAAGACAGAATCCACTCCTGGTAAACATACCCTGAAGATCATTGAAATGACAACAAAGGATTTAGAATATTACACAACCCTACTTGATAAAGCAGTGACAAGGTTTGATAGGATTAACTCCAATTTTGAAAGAAATTGTGCTGTGGATGAGATGCTCTCAAACAACATCACATGCTACAGAGAAATTGTTCATGAAAGCATCAATTGATGAGGCAAACTTAATTGTTGTCTCATTTAAGAAATTGCCAAAGCCACCCCAGCCTTCAGCACACCCTGATCAGTGAGCAGCCGTGCACATCAAGGCAAGACTGCCTGCCAGCAAAGAATAGGACTCACTGAAAACTCAGATGATGGTTAGCATTTTTTTAGCAATAAAGTATTTTTAAATTAAGGCATATACATTGTTTTTTAGACATAATGTTATACACTTAATAGACTACAATATAAATATAACTTTTATATGCACTAGGAAATTAAAAAATGCACTGGCTTTATTGTGATACTCACTTTTACTGTGACGGTTTGGAACTGAACCCACAATATCTCCAAGGTATGTTCGTATTTAAGGATGAATGGTAATACAAGACCATCTCAAGCTAAGTCAGGTTTTAGAGTGAAAGATGAAAACCTATATTTCACTTAAGTTAATTTCAGCTATCACTTTAGATTGAAGTACTATTAAATAAGCAGGATATATGAGGGTTTTTCCTCTAGTTAGGGGGTAAAAAAAATGGCCTTACAAGGGATCGGCTTTAGAGAAGTCTCTGAGTGGTGAATGATGAGAATTGACCCCAAGGATCATTTCCTTGTTGACAGTCACCATAAGGAATATGATAAATGATAGAGAGAGAGACAGAAATAGAGATGCCTCCTTTCTTCTGCCTCATCATTTTTCTTGCTTTTCTTTTACTTGTTCCCCCTTCCCGAACTCCTCGGCCATGTCCTTGTTCGGATCATCTCTGTGGCTCACCTGGCCGATTGCAATAATCTTCATAATCAATCTCCCTGTCTCCTCTCTGTCTCTCTCAGTCTATCTTGGCCCCATTTGCTGTAGTGAACTTCCACAAGCACAGCAGTTATCACTCAAAAAAAAAATCAGTGGCTCTCCATTTCCTTATCTTTCCACTGAAAACTCAAACCCAGTTCTAATCTGCCTCTCTGTCTTTCACTATCTTCTCCTTATCACACATGGCTTACCTTCCAGACCAACTGAAGTAGAAAGTCCTGTTGCCCAGAAATAACCTTTACCCTCTCTCTGCTTTGTCAGGTTTTTCTTTTGGCATAAAATGTCCTGTATTCCACACTCCGAAATTTCACAGCAACATCTATGAGCTTAGATGCAGCCACCTCCATAAACCCTCCCCCCATCTCTTCACCTGGAATTAACTAGCCTCCTGAATATGCTCCAGAAGTGGGTAATATAAGATGCCCTTCATGGTCACTATGTATGCTTAATGTCTTCTCTTATATACTCAGCTGTAATCTCCTTGAAGGCCCGGTTCCAGGTGATTTGTCCTAGTAGTTTACGACAAGTGGGAATTCAGTAACTATTAAACTGAGTTCTTTCAACAGAGAAATATCGAAGAAACCTCAGATCATGCAACTCCCAAAAGTTCCACGTGGGTCCCCGGAAAGAAAAGAGAATATGGCAGCCCGGTCCTTTCCTCGGCTGGGGAGAGTCTCTGATCCGACTCTGTTTCAAATGACGTTGTCTGCTACTCTCTTGGCTATTGTTCTTGGTGAGTAATGGAGAGACAAGGTCAGATTGTCACCATACAGCTGAGGTCGTCGGCGCACCCTATTTTAAGAGATGTCTAATAGATATCCATCTTTAACATTGTAGGGTGTATTTGACCACCCAAAATTGAGAGAAATTTGCTATAAACCCACATAAAAAAAAGGCTGATTATTATAGACACCCCTGATATTCCCTTTTAGAACTTCCTCTCTAGGAGATCTCCTAATAGTCTAACCTCAAAGCAAATTAGGAATTGGCATAAACACATATTATCTGCCAACTTGACCGTGAGGAGCTTTCACTGCTTCTGTGGTTATTTGGAATGTTGAGCGGAAATGGGTGATTCTGCTGGGCTCCTGGCATCTAACTTAGTCCTTTAGTTAATTCTTTCCAGGGAAGAAGAATTAAGATTTTATTTTTCAAGGGTTTATTGCATCTCCACATTGTGATGCATTTTGAAAAACATTTTTATTTTTTAATAGGCAATCTATTCAAAATCCAAAAACTCTGAAAGGACATAAATGAGATGCCTCCTTCTCATCCCTGACTCCTGAGGCAATCTTACATAATGCTCTTATTAATAAAATATATGTTTCTGCTCAGGCAAGAAGGTAGAATTATATGGCATGGTATAGATGTCAATATTTTGAATAAGCAGATGTGGAGAACCTGATAAAATGAGGAAATCTGCTCTGTTCATCCATTTCCTAAAAAATTATAACATATGCAGGAAAGAATGGATGAAAATTCTCTGCCTTTTTTCGTTATCATTGTCAACAAACGTGTATTACTGATTACTCACTGTGTTCATTGAACAGTGTGACAATAGGAGTTGTGATGAAAGAGAACAGTATGGTCTCTGTTCTAAAAATCTTCCTACTGAAATATTGAAATGCTACAACTTGATGCTCTTTGTCATTTTCGTGTCCAGGCGATTGTGGTCCTCCACCTGATTTACTGTTTGCTTCTCCAATAAACGAGTTGTACGAGATGGACTTCAAAACTGGAACTGTTCTGACATACACTTGCCGTCCTGGCTATAGTAGAATTGGTTCAAGTCGTGTTACTTGTAATGCTAAAGGTTCATGGGACTATAGTGTCTTTTGTATCAGTAAGTATCAACATTTATTTTTCTCACCTGCATTTTTATTTTATTAGGGAAAGTTCTCTTAGGAACTTAATGAATTCTTTAATTCAGTGAAAATCTTTGATTAGTCTTCAGAATTATCATGACCTATATACTATTTGGAAGAAGTCAGTGGGACTACATACTGAGATATTTTTTCCAACAGTCAGGGTATGGAATCTATTTCCCTCTTCTTCTGTTTTCCTATGACCAAGGGCGTATGTTTTCAAGAATATCCATTTGTGTGGATAACTAGTCTATGTATCACAGAGATCTGAGGAAATGAATCTAAGTACATTTCTCCCTCTCCTTAAAATGTGTCAGAGAAATGGTTTAAATATTAACATTTATTTTTCCTTAAAATAAAAATTTAATAAGACAGGATCAGAAAGAAGCACTGAAAAAAATCTCTGGGTTTATCTGGCAGCAGGAGTTATAGCCAATCGATCAGACTTTTATTTTTCTAATGCTGTATTTTGTTAGTCATTGTAACCCCTAGTCATCATTTTAATTTTCTTCCTAGAGAAACGATGCAGAAATCCAGGAGACTTACCCAATGGGAAAGTGGAAGTTAAGACAGATTTTCTCTTTGGTTCAGTTATAGAATTCAGCTGCTCAGAGGGGTAAGCATAAGGCAGCCCAGAAGCAATCCTTTTCTTTTCAATTAACTTTTATAAGTAGCAATGCATTCATATGTTTCAAGAATAAAAATGATGTAAAAAGGATTCTTACTTCCACTGCATTACATTCCTCTCTGCCCTTTACAGGAAGTGACTTGTTAGTTTCTGAGTTAACTTTTTAGTGTTTGCGTATGTCAATACAAGTGAGTACTCATATTTTTATTAATATCTTGTCTCCTTTACTACACAGAGGATAGCTGACTGCATATATTGTTTTGAACCTTGCTGTTATATTTTTCACCAAGCAATATTGCTATGGATTGAATATTTGCATCATCTCCAAATTCATGTGTTGAACCCTAATTCCCAGTGTGATGATATATTTGGAGGTAGAGCTTTTGGGAGGTAATTAGGTCCACAAGAGTGGAGCCCTCCTGATGGGATTAGTGCCATTATGAGAAGACATAAAAGAGAGCCAGCTTCCTTCCTTTCTTCCTCTGCCATGTGAGGACATAGCAAGAAGACCACCATTTGCAAACCAAGAAGAGGACTTGTGCAGGAGCCTGACCCTGCTGGCACCCTGATCTCCAACTTCCCACCCTCCAGAACTGTGAGAAATAAATTTCTGTTGGTTAAGCCACTGAGTTTATAGTATTCCATTATAGCAACCCAAACTAAGACAAATATATACTGGAGATCTTTGATATTCATATATAGTTTCCTCATTCTGTATATGTCTTGTTTACGGCTGTATAGTTTTCCAATGTACGCATCATAGCTTATCATAGTTCATTTAACTAAGCTATCATAGTCCCTATTGATAGACCTGTATGTGTTTCCAATCTTGGGTTGTTACAAACAATGCCCTGATGTATATTCTTCTATATATGATATTTTATATTCATGCAGTTATGTCTGTAGAATAAATTCCCAAAAGTAGAATTGCTGGCGCAGAGAGAAAGTACTTTAAAACATGGATAAATATTGCCAAATTTCTCTTCATAGACTGTAAAATTTTGTAGTGTAAACAAGTGTCTATTTCTCCATCACTGCTATGATTATTTTATCAAATTTTTGATTTTTTGCCTATTTAGCGGTGAAAATAAAACTTCCCTGTAGTTTTTTTTTAGCTTACTGAGATGAGTATAGCTTGCTAAGCAATTATGAAATATAGTACAGACTATTTTTTTCCAGTTTCTCCCAATGGCGACATCTTGCATGACTATAGTAGAGTATCACAACCAGGAATTTGACATTGATACAATCCATTGACCTTAATCAGATTTCACAAGTTTTACACTTATTTAACAAACTAGTTTTTCACTAGTTTAAACACTTGTGTGTGTGTGTGTTTAATTCTATGCAATTTTATCATGGGATAGAATTGTGTGACCTTCATCACAGTCAAGATACAGAACAATTCTATCAGGAGGATCTCTTGTGTTATCTTTTTATAGCCAACTCCTTCTCTCTCCTCTTCCTAACCTCTGGCAACCACTTATCCATCCTGTACTTCTACAATTTTGGCATTTAGAAATGCTGTATAAATGGAATCACATAGCATGTCACCTTTTGAGATTATTATCATTTAGCATAATTCTCTTGGAATTCATTCAAAGTGTTACCCTTGGATACTTTGTTCCATTTTGCTACTGAGACAATATTCCATAGCATGGTATTTAACCATTCACCATAAGGAAACTAAGGGATTTTCACTGTTGGCTTTTGGCTATTACAAATAAAGCTGCTATAAATGTTTGTGTAGATATAAGTTTTTGTGTGAATCTAAACATTTTTCATCTTCCCCACAGAGTCTCTCACAGAGCTCCTCCCAGAACTAAGGGTTTTAATTTTGATGAAGTGCAGTTATCAAATTTTCTTTTATGAATTATGCTACTGATGGCAAGTTTAAGAACTCATCACTTAGTCTTAGATTTGGAAGATTTTCTTTTTTTTCTAAAGGTTTTATGGTTTTCCATTTATGTTTATGGTTCATTTTGAGTTATTTTTTGTATAATGTAGAGTTTTAGGTTGAGGTTATTTTAATTTTTTTTCCTTGTGGATGCCCAACTAGTCCAGCGCCATTTGTTGAAAAGCTGTCCTCTATCCATCGAATTGCTTTTGCTCTCTTGTCAAAAATCATTTGGTGTACCTGTGTGAATCTATTTCTGGGTTCTCATTTTGTTCCATTAGGTCTATTTTTCTGCCAGTACCATGCTGTCTTCATTACTATAGCTGTATAGTAAGTTAATATTGGGTAAAGTGATTCCTCCCACTCTGTTTTTGTTTTTCAAAATTGTTTTAGGTATTTTAAGGCCTGTGTCATTCTGTATCAATTTAGAATAGACTTGTCTAGGTCTACAATAAATATTGATAGGATTTTGACAAGATTTACATTTTATAGGAATGGCATTTTTAATAGAATCTGACATCTTTGGTGTTTTGAAATTCTATGTGTCTTTTGTTAGTATGTAAGGATGTGATTGATCCTGTGTGTTCATCTTTGTCCTGTTGTCTTACTGAACCTGCTTAACTAGTTCGAAGAGGTTTTTTTGTTTTGTATTGAATTTTTTAGGTCCTTTGCTATTTTCTACTTACACGATAACATCATCTGCAAATAGAGGCAGTTTTTTCTCTTCCTGTCTCATATTTGTCTTTTATTTCTTTTTCGTTCCTTATTGTGCTAGCTAGAACTTCTAATACTATGTTGAATAATGGTGGTGAGAGTGACATCCTTGCCTTGCTCCCAGTTCTTGAGGAAAAGCTTCAGCCTTTCACCACCGAATGTGTTAACTGTGGGTTGTTTGCAGAGATGCTCTTTATCAAGCTGAGGAAGTGATCTTTTATTCCTAGTTTCCTGAGAGGTTTTATCATGAAGGGTTTTGGATATTTTCAAGTGATTTTTATGCATCACTGTATATATGATCACAAAAGTTTTCTTTTTAACCTGTTGGTAGTATGTACTATATTGATTAATTTTAAAATGTTAAACCAGTTTACCTCAAATAAATTTCACTTGGACATGGTGTATGATTCTTTTTAGGTATTGTTGGGTCGATTTTCTAATATTTTGTTGAGGGTTTTTGTGGATAAGTTTATGAGAGGTATTGCTCTATAGTTTTCTTTTTTGTACTGTGTTTATTTTTTGGTATTTTATTTTGTTTTTGATATTCGAGTGTTATCTTTTATTCCATGACAACCTCTAACAGTTTTATCTATATATATGGAAATTATTGATTTCCACATATTCATTTCACATTTCAGGAAATGTCCCAAATTCCCTTATTATATATAATAGCATTTCAGCTAGATTCTGTTGGGATTTTCTGGTATACAATTATATAATAAGAAAATATTGAAATACTATTACTTTTTCCTTTCTAATTTTTATACTTCCAATTCCTTTTTATTATATAATTATGCTAGCTATTTTACCTCAAGTAAAATACTGATCATGGACATTGGTTTCTTGTTCTTGACTTTAGCACAAATGACTCTAGTATTTCTCTCCTAAATTTGGTGGAGCTCCATCCCCTCTGCTTTCTATTATGTTGAACATTTTTGCCAAGAATAATTGTTCATGTTTTTCCAAATGCCATTTTAATGTCTACCAAGGTATGTTTTTGTCCTTAGATTTATTAAAATCATGCATGTATTAGTTTGCTCAGGCTATTATAACAAAACTCCACTGGATGGATGGTTAAATAATAGAAATTTATTTCTCACACTTCTTAAGGCTGGAAATCCCTGATCAAGGTCTGGCAGGAGTTAGTTTCTGAACACAGCCCTCTTCCTGGCTTGCTAATGGCTGTCTTCTCACTATGTCCTTACAAGTCCTTTCCTCTGTACATCCACATGGGGAGGGAGAGAGAGAGAGAGAGAGGGCTTTCTGGTGTCTCAAGCTTATAAAGACTCTAATCCTATTGAATGAGGACACCACCCTTATTCCCTCATTTAACCTTAATTACTTCCTTACTCCAAATGCAGCCTCACTGGGGGCTGGGCTTCAACATATGAATTTTGGGAGGATGCATACATTCAATTCATAAAAATATATTTTACATTAGTTTATTCCCTAATTTTGAAGGTCTTTTCATTCTTGTAGCAAACATATTTGCTCATGGTATATTTTTCTTTTAAATTCTGTGTGATATTTT